>JAQGAZ010002088.1:0-20941 GCA_034692225.1 Polydesmus complanatus | reverse complement strand
AAATAAAAAAATTCTAATATATCAAATGGGTTTTATTGCGTTTCGAAATAAGAACTTTTCGCTGCCCCACCCTGTATATTCATAATTTTATTAAAGTTCTAAGAAACAATTACTTTATTTTCAACATTATTTTCAATGAGAACGCCATCTTCTCAGTATGCATTAATCGCCTTAACGGTAGGATTACTGTTGAAGCCAACTTTTATATTTTTATGCTAAATTAAGTAGACCTACTTATAACAGGAAAACAAAACTGTTTTCTATGGTGGCACGTTTTCTTTCATTATTTATTTATTTTTTTTTTTTTGCACATAATATTAAAACTTAATCGCAACTACCGGTACTTCATACTTTAAAAATTGCTGGTAAATTAAATAAAACTAAAAAATTTGAATTTGAAATGGAAGGACAATTAAATTGAAATCCTTAGCTTTAAAAGACGGCCTTTTTTTTCAGTCTGCGTTTATCATTGGGAGGGGGGGGGGGGGGTATGTGGAATAGGATCGCCAAACCACATCCAGACATTGCGTGTTCGCTCGCTAACTCCATCGCCCGGATACATTCACTGACTTTTCAAGTTGGATCCTCGCAAAAATTATTCACGCTCACATAAGTTATTCGCATTAAAAGTTGCTCCCTTTTTTTATTATTATTAAAAATAATATTTATGTTCCTATCCCGCATTTAAATTTTGTTTGGAGGGGGGTTTTCGAGGAGTGTCGAAGAATGAAGGGGAGGCTCGGTTGTTAGCAGATGACAACGCCATTTTAATGCTTCATTAAGCGGTTAACTATAAAAAGTTAAAATGCCAACTATTGATCGATAAAGTATGACAACTAAATTAAAACTAATCGTTTTAAATGTGCAGTCGGAGTAACGATTTTTCTATCAAATACAGTAGGTATATTTTTTTCCTTTTCGGATTTTGCCGAAAGAGTTTGCTCGTCTTCGGCGGCGGTTTTTTTTATATATATATTTTATACATTTTTTTTTATCCCAATCTTCTTTTATAATGTCGCGTGGCAACTGGAATAATCGGGGAGATAATCGATGAACGATAAGGGTTGAGACAGACGCAGACTTAAATCTTTGATGACTCTTCTGCCAACAGAGAAGCCTACATACTCGTGTTCGAAAAAAAAAAAAAAAATACCCCCGCCAAATCAATAATTTTTTTTTTCTGTGTGTGTGTGTTCCTTTAAAAAAAATCGTTATATCCTTCAACGTCAATATTAAATGTAGGTGTAGTGTACCGTGGCGTACAAGTACGATATCGATCCATTTAATGAAGGTCTACGTGAAGCACATTAAATTCCTATATTAAGACCATTCTACGTCGCAATTGCTTATACCGGTATATATATTTTTTTTCCTACTGATAAATGTATATACGGTACACGAACCTATTTCAATGTAAAATTCGTTAACTGAATTTTTGAATCCACAGGTTGATGCCAGAGGATTTTTCACATCCCACATACTGTACTTAAGTTTCGAAATTTAATATTAAAACGCGAATTTATTTGTGTGTGTGGGGTATCATTACTCATTTTTTATAAAGCGTATGCGCTAATGATTTGATTTCGTTAAAAATTACCTATTTTATGAAATTATAGTGGTAGGCCCTACATTATATTTTAAAATCGGAAATATTAATTACTTTTTCGGCTACAGTAGTCGTTTCCGATCGACCGTCATTTTCACTTTTTGCCGAGACTCTTCTCTTTTGCCGTTGGAATCCACGAATTATTCGAAAACCCATTCGAAAATAAGTTTTTTTTATTTTATTATCGTTACACATTATCACACGCGAGTGAACTGTACAGTATTCGCGTTACTTCGCGGTTTGTTGAAAATAATTACCGGTACGCGACTTAAACATTTTCAAATATATATTTTTTACTTTCGCGAACACTTTTTTTTTTTAATGAAAACATCCGACTTCCAATTTCAATCGCACAGTCTTTATTCAAACGCTTCTTTCATCTAAAATTATGACAACTATTTTTTTATTATTGCGCTCGACCTTAATAAATCGTAGCAAAGATCAATTTATTTGTTCGTGACTCATCGCTTCAAACTTTTGCAAAATTTCGCGATTCAAATTTACATAAAAATGTACAGCAAATCAAAAAATGAAAACGATCGATTAATAATTTACATAAGGCAAAAATGCGCCGGTTTTTACGGAATTTAATAATAAACAGTATTATAATTCAACAGAAAGTTAATTTATAATGATTTTTTGGTAAAACCAAGCCAAAAAATAAGAATCGAGTTCGTTTGCCATTTAAAAAAAATATATACTATACACTGCATTAATTAGATTTTTCGCAATTTTATTGGTACCGTATAAGAGCGTAGGAACTATAGTAAGAGATAATTATAATTTATAACGATATTCGAAAATGTTGTTTATTAGGATTAAATTTCTATTAAAAAGCCCACATATCCCCACGTGATTCTCGCTTATTTTTTTATTTCTAGAAAAATAAAAATGCCGTATTTTGTAATACATTTGTAATATCGGTATACAGTAATTACAGTTAAACTAAAATTTATCAAAGACGCAATCAGAAGAAACAAAATAAATAATACATACATAGTGCTTGGGAATAATATAAACTTTTGAAAAAGTTGAGATCAGAATGGGATTCTTAGCTTAATATTGATAAAAGCCATTAAAATTGTTATTGAAAATTAAAAGCCAAGTGTTTAACAATTAGTTATTGCTCTGAACTCAACGTTAATTATTGCGCCCATTATTTAATAGTACCGTAATGATTAAAACCATTTTAAAACGCTTTTAATAAAACCTACTCAATGACGCATATAGCACTTAATTTCAATCATTAACGTTAATCGTGAAAATGCAAATTTTAATTTTCAAATAATGACCCTAGAGAGAAGAAGAAAAAAAAAAAACAACTATTGCTATGGTAAAAAATAAATTTCATCACTTTTTCAGCTGATTTTAATATGACAAGTTTTGAGATTTCCCCAATCGATTTCTAGTTTATCAGTTGACTTGTTGTTTTTTTTCTCCATAAATTTTCATATCGTTACAACTCGTGTGTGTGTGTCATAATAATATTGAACACGAATCGCTTTCAATTTCCCCTTATTGTATCAAACATCAGGAGTCGAAATGACGTACATTTCCATAGTATAAGGTGCATTTCCACTGAAATATTATCAGTAAATGAGTCGAGAGAGAGAGAGAAAAAAATTATATCAAACATTGCACGTCAATCAAACGATGTAAAACTTCGTGACGCGCGCAGCTGATATTAAACTACGTAGGTATATAAGGTAAAGTGCTGACATCAGGTTACACTTCGCTAAACCAAGTTCCTTGATCGTTAAATTATCTTTCAAACGCACGTATTCAACATCTGACATATGCCGAAAATAAATAAATAAAATGTAAACATGAACCATATATTTTTTTTTTATTAAAAAAAAAAAAATTATTGAATAACTTGAAATTAATTAAAATAACCAGTTTTAATTAATTAATTATTCGCTTTTAAATAACATTTTAAAGTCGTTGCAGACATTCGGCTATCAAGCTCATGATTAAAATTTAATTTTTCAACATTTTTACGGAATGAAATTATTAAACTCGTAAATATCTGATTTTTATAAGTTTTCATCGAGTTTATTTTTTTGATATTGAAAATAATCGGTTGAAATAATAAACGTGCTAATTATTAATTTTAAATACCGGCAACAAAAATGTTTCAAAGTGAAATTAATAAACACCACTTTTATTTACAGTACACAATAATCTCACAATTAATTTTTGTTGTTGGTATAGGAAAAAAAAATTGCCAATATAAAATGCATTGAATATCACGTTAATAATTATGCTAGAAACAGCAGGACTCCTTTTTATTTTTGAAATTGAGTTTCGAATAAAGAACTAATTTATATCTTTCTCTCACTCAATTATAGGCCTACAAAAATCCCAATAGATTCATAAAAATATAATTTTTTTTTTCTTAATACCGTATAATTTTTACGACATTAGGTATCAGCTAATTAAGAGTGCGGTAACTAAATCAAACCGTTATCTGCGCGTAAAACGACGACCTTAACCGTCGTTGAAATAATGATGTTTCGCGCATGACGTACGGTCGAATAGAGAAAGAGCAGCGGTCTTATACTATAATAGTTATCGTTGTTGCATTTTGGAAAAACGTCTTCGCGGCGGCTTACCATCTAATGATAGAGCGAGCTGGGTGGGATATCTAATCCTCAAAAATGTATCGAATGGGAAAACGGAACAAATAAGCTATAACCGTCGAAACAGAAACTGCTAGAGAGCAGTTGGCGCATTTAAATGATTCCCGGATGTTTTATCGCTGTTCATTGGCCTAACCCATGCCAAACCCCCGCCAAACGGAACAACTTTTTACGACCGTCTGTCGTTTCTCCGACTGTTACGCTATCAGACGAATTAATCTCTCTATCTTCATCTCAAATAGTACATGTACACTACAGGAACACGAGATGTTTATTTACACACACGCGCGCAACGGCGATTAAAACCGGCTCACAATACTTCTCTTACATTTAGACGTCACTCGCATCTTCAAGGTACACACATACACATAGGCTATACACATCGTCTTTACACACATCACGCAGTCCCTTAAGTTTCGTCGAAAAAGAAAATCTGCCAAATTTCCGAGAAATTATGCCCAAGAGTCTGCTAATTGAGCTACAGGGATTGTCGTCACTTCATATCTCGCACAGCTGATTTCACGACAACAATTACTTTCCATTAGACTGATAATTAGATTTTAGTCTCTCACTACCAAATTACCTCATTTGTTTATAATTTTATTTATTTACTTTTTATTAAAAGAAGAAAAAAATTTTTTTATTACCCTACGCGAAGTGTCGAAAAAAGATTTTGCTTTTTAAAATTATTTTTTTTTCTGGCGCAATATTTTATAAATTAAAAAATACGTTAAAAAAAAGGGTGTTAATTTTGTTTTGATTCGATAAGCCCGGATTCATCATAGAAATGCAGGTTATACTGTATTTCAATATTTTTTGAGGTTTCCCGTATCCTAACTAAAACCTAGAAGTATAACTAGCTAAAACTGTCAGTCGATTATTGTATTGATGTGAAAGACGTTTTTCTGATTAATTATCAAACATGGTGATGAGTAAATGTTTGTACTCATTTAAAATGCATGTATTGTAATGAGCTCAAAAACTGAGGGAAACAAGCAAATTATTTGTAATAAATAATCGGAGTAACAAATAAGTACTGTATGTATTTAGACCTCGTTTAATCCGGTTTCAAATAGTCCACAGTATGATTTGGGTGGAATCGATTAAGCGAGGCATTACTGTACGGCGCGCTTTGACTTTCTAAAAGTTTAAATTTTTTTTTAAAACCAAAAATATTAATTACTTTTTCGGCTACCGGTAGTCGTTTCCGATCGACCGTCATTTTCACTTTTTGCCGAGACTCTTCTCTTTTGCTGCTGGAATTCACGAATTTTTCAAAAACCGATTCGAAATGTTTTTTTTTTTTTTTATCATCGTTACACATTATCACACGCGAATGAACTGTAGAATATTCGCGTTCCTTCGCGGTTTGTTCAAAATAAATACCGGTACGCGACTAAAACTTTTTCGAATATAAATTTTTTACTTTCGCGAACACTTTTTTTTTTTTAAATGAAAACTTCCAAATTCAATCTCACGGTCCTAATTCAAATGCTTCTTTCATCTAAAATTATGACAACTATTTTTTTTTATTATCGCGCTCGACCTTAATAAATCGTAGCAAAGATCAATTTATTTGTTCGTGACTCATCGCTTCAAACTTTGAAAAATTTCGCCACTTAAATTTACATAAAAATGTCAGCAAATCAAAAATGAAAAAGATCGATTAATTTACATAAAGCAAAAACGCGCCGGTTTTTACGGAATCTAATAATGTACAGTACGGAATATAATTCAACAGAAAGTTACAGTAATTTATATGATTTTTGGGTCAAACCAAACCAAAAAATAAGTTCATTTGCCATAAAAAAAAAATATAATAATTAGATTTTTCGCAATTTTATGAACATTTTAAAAATTTTACAATAATTGTTTATTTTATTTTTTAAAAATTAAATCCAAAATTTTAATTTATTGCGTAAAATAAATTAAAAAAAAAAAAAAAAAAATACTTCCAGTACCGGTAAATAAATAAACGTAAACCAAAATCAACTCCCCTCCCCCCTTTGTCATAATTAAAAGTACGACTTATTAAATAAATTATTAATACTATAACAGTAAACAATGTAAATGTATCCAAACTCTTATGGCGATAAATCAGTGCAATTTCAACACCTTTTTTTTATTATTCTCAAAATAAATTTCAGCCTAAAACAAAAATCATTAAAATGTTAATTCTATCGACTTCACATTTATTTTGACCGTAACATTTTGAGAATTTATTTTACATGTATTACATTTACATGTATTTGTTTTTCTGGTGTTGGACGCCCAAAATATTCATTTGAATTGTTAAATTTTTTGTGGAACAAGGTTTTTGCAAAAAAAAAAATATATAAAAAAAAACTCTATGCGTCAATTAAGTTCCGGTTTCGACATTATCAACCAAAATATTGAGTCAAGCAAAAAACAAAAAAAAAAAATTTTTTAAAAAAAAGAAAAAAAACCAAAACAACAACAACAAACGGAAACGAGTAAGCCTCCTCTGATCTACGGTAGATTAGCGTGGCTAAAGTGAGAATTTTGTCGACCGAGCTATCAAAATTCGAATCTAATAATAATATTTTTTTTTTTTTACTATAATGTTGAATGTAATACAAATAATAATAATAATGAAAAAAAGAGTAATATAATTTACCACCACCTATCGATAGACTTGTTTCTTAGAAACACGTTATCATGTAGGTCAACACGACTGAAATAAAACCTGCACACACACTGAACATTCCTCAAATGGCCACGTACTACCACTTACTAACAAAATTAATAACATTTTTCATCATTTTTAATATAATTTATACTTTACTTATTTTTTTTTTTTAATGGAAGAAAGAAAAAAATTAATTATATCGAATTAAATTTTTTTTATATTTACGCGGCGGTTCAATCAAAAGTAAGTCAAACTTCATTTCATTTATCTCTAATTCCTCATAATTAACCATACATGTACTAACATTTTCCCGATATTTAGATAATTGAATCAACCATATGATTCAAATATACACTAATAATATTTAAACGGATAGAAAGTAATAAGCCAACTTCATCTGTCAAAATTTTAGTTTATGAACAAATTTTCCTTTAAATGAACAAAAATGTTCGAAATATTTGTGCATCGCTTGGCTTCTTTTGTGCAGAAAATAAAAATAGGAAGTCATTAAAGTAAAAGAAAAATACGCGCATATTTTTATTTTAAAAATATTATTAATAAAATATACGAAGTAATAGTTAAAAGCTTTTAATATTTTGTTTTTAAAATTAAAAATTTATAGTTCAAGTTTGACATACATTTTGTGGAATTACAGTTACTGGGTGAATCGATTAAAAACTATAATATTTTATTAATAATATTTTCAAAATACCGTAATATTGAAATCATATTCTTCATTCAATTCTGTAAATATCGGAAAAATTTTAAGTTATGATTAATAATTATCAGATTTTAGAGATAAATGTTTGGCTTACTTTTTATCGAACCACCGTGTATATTATATAAAACAGCACCGGTAACATTATAATATACCGGTATTGTATTTTATTTAAAAAAAAACCGAATATAAAATAATAAAATAATTCGATTCGTCATAATAATTATTATTGTATTAATTCCGATTATTTAAAAATATAAACACCGTTATTAATAATAATTAACAAAATTTCCATGATTATTAATATTTTTTTAAATAATAATAATAAAAAAAAAATGAATTTAATTCCTGTATTATAAAAAAATGATTCTTCCTATAGATAAAGGTGCGCAACAAGGATGATGCGTAATGCTTTCCCAGTAATAAATAAATAAATAATAATAAAAAGAAAAAAAAACCGAAATGTTAAAAATGCAGACGACCTCTGCTACTCATAAAAATGTGTGAGCAATGAGAACTTCCGGGTAGTGACGGCGGTTTAATTCACCATCATCCCCCCCTCCCCTAGTCTCACACACACATAACAAAAAAATCCCCTTCTAATCTCTCCCTCCCGCTTTTGTAAAATTCATTCATTCATTAGTTAGCTCATTCATTCATTCGTTCGTACACTCACTCCTACGTACACAAATATAGTAAAAACTTGGAATTCTATTCGGCTTGATAAAAAAAAAAACAAAAAAAAAGTTGCGCCGCGCATTACGTATCGGCCAAAATACACCGTCTGCAGTTCATCGGCGTATTCATAAGCCCAAAAATAATACTAATAATAATAATAACAAAAAAAAAAAAACCAAAAAAGAGCAAAAAAAAAAAAACTGGCGATGGGAGGTGGTTGAAGAGGAGGAGTAATAAAAAAAAAAGTTGGAATGAGTCACGGTTCATTCGCATGTAGACGAGAGACAGAGTGAGTGAGAGAGAGAGTCCACCCTCGCATTTTTTTCCTCATTTAACTCGTTCTTCACTTGTTACCTCATCTTTTTCTCTCTCGCCGCTCACAAGTGGCTGCTGTGCTCTGCCTCAACTCAGTGTGGCGGTGCTGCTGCAGCAGGATGAACCGACACCCAAGCGACAATGTCTGCCGCCGCCGCCGCATTTTTCCGAGAATTTTTCTCACGCCAGCTGTTTTACGCTGAGTGTTGTTCTATAATATTACAGAGAGGCTGGCTGGGTGAGCAGAGGCGGCGGCGGAGAGAGCCGAGCGTAGGCAATGTATATATGCGATGGAAGCCACCGAGACCGAGTGTAGTTGAGTCGCGAACGTCTATCCGCGCAGTCCTTCGTTCTTCTTTACTCTTCGGAACCCCGACCGAAGATGCCGTCGAACCCGAGCAACTGCTTCTACTGCGGGCGGCATTTCTACCGGATACGTACATGCCGCATCCAGAGATGAGTCGTCGGCGGAAGAATATATCTCTCCATTCTTTTTTTTTTTATTATTTATTTATTTTTTTTTTGGTTAATGTACTTTTAACTTTTTTTTGGATATTGCGCTGGTGATAATGACGTCATCTGGAGATGACCTGTGATCTCTTCGCGTCGATTTTTTTATTTTCCTATTTTTTTTTTTTACTTCTTCTGCCCTCAGTTTATTGATTGTGTGGATTAGAGAAAAAGACGGCGCGTCATCACCACCAACGTCGCCGTATCATTTTGCTCTCATCGCCGCTGAAATGATGTAATGTTATGAAATTATTGGTGAAATTGTAGTCATGCACACACAGTAAGCGATTATCTCGTGACCAACGGATGATGCGCTTTGCTTTTTTTTTTTTTTTTATAATTATGTTTTATTTCGTTTGATAAGTTTTTTTTTTTTTTTGGTTTTGTTTCTTCAATAATTATTACATCTGGACGAGAGAAATTTAAATGTATTATCAAATTTTCGCGACAAATATCAAAAGATTATTATTATTTTGTTAAAAGGATTTTCAACTCATTCCGGAGTATGTAAGTATTATTTTGTGTATCAATAATATTTACGTAATTATTATATTTTAGAAAATTTGAGTAAATTCATTCATTCATTTTCGTTAACGTAAATTTTTAAGATTTATTTTTTTAAAGAAGAAAATGTTATTTATTTTTTTTTTTTGTAGAATATTTGCTGGATTAAAATTGAATAACCCTTTAAAAATCCATTAAAATTACCAAGCTTTAATTGCTAAATTTTTTTTCTCCACCCCCGATTAAGTTTGAGATTTAAAATGCATTTGATTTTAATAATAATAATTGTGGAGAAATAAAAAGTACTGTATAAATTATTAATTACTGTATAAAAAAAAATTAAAATTGCTTTCTAAATTTATGATCCTCAATTTAATTCATTGGAAAGGTGAATGAAACGTTTTTTTTTAAAAATTAAAAAAAAAAAAATAATAAAAATGTACGAGTATAATGGTGAATCGCTCGAAGTTTGGAATTTCGCGTGACTCATCTATCACGATGTGTAGGCTACAATAAAAATCGCGTCACGAAGTTAGTAATACGTGTAGCATGTACAGTAACTGTCATACGAATGTACACTATATTAAATTTAAAAAAAAAAAAACCGATAACGTCGCGCGGGATTTAAAAAATGTTGAAATCAGCTGAGTTGAAATCGTAGTTAGCGTATCATCAGCTGATTTCTTTTACTTTTAGTTTCTGTTTCCTTCAAAAAGCTTTCTCGTTCGAAATACTTTTCCAAGTTTCGAAATCGATGCCTCTAAAATTGCATAAAGGCGTCGAAGCGTCGCGTAAAATTTCCTAGAATTTGTAAAGCTTTTCTTTTTTTTTCCCCCGCCGTTCAACAGCTACACTACATCATTTTCTTCTGCTTAATAAACATTGGCAATAACACTGTTGACGCACACTTATTTACGATTTCGTATATGTGCGTGTCACGTTATTGCACCACACTCGCCAACTTCCCCACACTGTCCACAAACTATTAATACGAAATTTGTAATGAAAACGATCCGACTTTTTGAAGAGTTCAACTAACTGATTTTTTTTTTTTGGAGGGAGTGTCAATTCTTCACTACCTTATGATTTTATTTAATTTTTGTGACGTTCTTTACATTTTCGCGGACGATATCAAAAGTTTTTCCTCCCTGCTCAACATGGTGCGAATGAGAATTATACCCCGTGACTGTGGGCGCAAATTAATATACAGTAATAATAATTACCTGTTGGAAATTGTTACTGTCATTCGCAGAATTTTGGTACTGGTACATTTAGCTTAACTTTTGAAATTAACAACTGTAATAAACTTGCCATTCGTTCTTTACACCCGAAAACTTTGAAACACTCGTTTTGAGACCGCGCAGAATTCGTGAAACTGGAACGGTTCGTAGAACTGCGCGTGTCAAATTCATTTACCACTTCTATTTATTTTAAATTTTTGTTAACAGTAAATTTAACTTAGAAATAAGTGTTACGCACTCATTTTTATTTTGTGATGAGTTTTGTACCGAAAATTATTGTTTGCTAAAACTTACGTCACGAATTAATTTCAATTTTACTTTCAACTAATATTTTTTTTCCCGCTAACTAATATTTTAATATTAAAAATATTTCAAAATCGTATTTTAATCTTTTTTTTTTTTGTTCCTTTTTTATAGAAATTTAGATTCGTCGATTTCGGATTGGATCTATTGGACTACTGTATTTAGCTTTTTGAGAAAAATGTCAACGATGGCAACTCAGAAACTTCACGTGCTGCATCAGGTGCTTGCGACTTTTTTTTGTAAGTCAGGTACCTGAAGTAGCGCGCGGAGTCACTTGGAGAAATTTCAGCAGCAGCAGCAGCAGCAACAACAGCAGTCGATCAATTTGTTAATTGCTCGACGAAGACAAGTCGAATATGGTGGGTGGTACGATTACATCTCTAGTTCATTGTACTTCATCAGGTGCTCTGGTGACAGCGTAACCCGGCACCTGTTGGAGTACAGTTGATGAGAAGATGATCATCAACACCACACACAACCGCTCTCAAACCAAACTCGGGGCGTGGGAGGCTCATCGTTTTCATTCATACTCATTTTAAATATTTATGTATATTTTTTTATTAACGACATATTAATTCGTTAAAAAGTAATTATTTCTAGTTTACGGTATTGGAGCATGTGTAGTAATTAAATTTGAACTCAAAACAATCCATGATCAACTTACATGACATTGTATAAATTGAATTAACAGTACTGTACTGATAAAATAATTATTACTTTCAGAGTGCTTTTAATTTTAAACAATTAGTTCCATTTTTGTAGCTTATTATCATGCGGAAAACCAATTATCCATAATTATTAATTCGTCAAATACATTTCGAAATAACTCTAAAATTTTATATAATTTATACTCCGTATATATATTTTAAATAATAATCCGTGCAATATTGTAATAGTAAATTATTGGGTGCCAATACTTTTGTATAATGTGTGCAATACTGAATAAACTATGATTGAAATGAAAAATGATGTTTGTTATTCTGTTATTAGAATATGAATTAACTTAAACGGATAAAAAAAACTTAAAATCGTTATCACCTACTATAATTCTCGCGAAATAAAAAAAACTCCCGATTCAAGGATCATTTACTGGAGGAACGAAGGGTTTCCACTGAAGATACTCGATGTCAATGTTCCTATGGTCTTGTGGTTTGCGTTTAAGCTTTTGCCGATGCTCATCCAATATATCCTAAAAATAATGAAAGTAATAAAAAACAAAACCCATAAAAAATAGGTCTGTCTACTGGTAGAAGAATCGATTATATGTTGAGATAACAATACCTGTCTCTTGACCACAATATGCCGACCTTTCCAATATTTAATCATTCCCACAGCTTGTAGAGTAGAAATAATATCATAGGAGTTGATTCCAGTCTCCTGACTTAAATCTAAAAAAAAATTAAAAGTAGAAATAAATTTAAAACGAAAAGAAAAAAAAACCAAATAGCACTCAAATATTTAAGTTTATCAAATTAATTCAAACATTTTACAACGTAAGTAAAATCACAGCTTTTTTTAATTACTTTTTTATTAAACTCATTTAGAGTTTTATAAGAAAATAATTAAAAAAATAAGAAAGACATACTGTATACCGTAATTAGTAATAAAAACTCAAATGATGTAGTTTTCATTACGTGCAACGGTTCCATTTAAATTAACGATATAAAATTAACCGAGTTAAATTTAAACTAGCACACTATAGTAATAAAATTTGCCTTCGCTCTACGGTACTGTATAGGCTATTAGTCCTTTTAATTAACTTGAAATCCCTCATTGCTCTTAAGCATCTTCGATCGCCATCGTCAAGAGTTGTTGTACGCCCTAACACTACTCGCGAGCGAATATCAGCATAATAAAAAAATCAATACATCTTCAAAGCCGATGAGGTTCAAATCTGATTTGTTTATAATCAAATCTAAACCGCAATCTGATAATATTGAAGAAGGTAAGGTAAAGTATTTAAATTCAAATCGTTTTATATAAGAAAAGCAAGTTAAAAAAACAAATACCGGTACCGGAGTTTCAAATACGGAGTAATAGATATTATTCCGAGTACTATTATTATCATTATAATATACTCGTACAAGTACTTACTCTTTTTATGAATAAATTTGCAACTACAGTACTGCACTTACATTTAGATAAAACTGTTTGATATACGGTAATATAAATATAATTCAATTAAATTGAATAAAATGTTTTTCAACTTTTGATTTAAAAATATTTTTTCTAAAATATCAAAAATTATATTCTATTTAAAAAAAAAAAAAACCTTATATCTCAAACACAATTATAATTACAACATCTCTTAATTCCAAACTTTTGCTTTCATTATATAATTTATATTAATCATTATTTAAGTTTCCTTTTTTTTAAAATTAATTTTAATAAATAATCCAATTTTATTCAACAGTATTCTGCAGAAACATGCAGAAGATTCCCGTGCAGTTCATAAAACGTAATTTTATCTCTATCTAAAAAAATGACCATATCAAATATAAATCCCGCCACTTAATTTACCTTTAATAGAAATGTCTTTATTCTCGAAAACAGACAGATAATCCAACAGAACATTTTTCCAATAACTTCGATAGCTTAGAAGTCCAAGATCAGACAATGGTTTCTCCGGAGATCCAATTTTTTGCTCAACTTTAGTGAGAAGATAACCTGTATAATAATAATAAACGAAACAAGTAATACATAAGAATATCATAAAAAAAAAAACCAGCCAATTTATTTGTTAATACATCTAGAAGTATGTATAACAAAACAATATTTATCAAATAAACAATTGAAAATGACATCCACAGAAAAGCAACCAGAAGAAAATCGTGTACCCTACCCGTACATGTAGCAAAGTGCAAACATATCGATTGGTGTCCTACTCTTTATACTACACTACTACTACTTCCCCCCCAAACATTTTCTGAAATATTGCGTCTGGATTTCGAAGATGGCCTTTAATGTCAACCATCTATCGCAAACATCTTATTTCGCCCGGCAACACGTGTTACGCATACATAATAAATAGTTAGAACAAAAACAATCCCATACGCGCTACATTTTCTTGTACTTTTTATATACACGTTTAGATATGTATGACAACACACGAGAGATCTAAATATAACGTATTTCAATAATTCACTGATTTGCGGAAAATGTCGCGAGACATATGGCACGACCGGGTCTGAGGGTATCAAACGCCAGTGGAAACACCAGCCGCCATTTTCCAATGTACAAGAGAGCAAAATGCGCGTGCATGATGATCGCGTAGGCCGAATTGTGTGTATATAGATGTGGGAGTATAGCGAATATTGGCAAAGAAAATCCGAAGTGGGAGGATGAGAATTGAATTTCGTGGAAATCTATCCTCATCAATCAATCAGGCAAAGATGCTCCAGCCTGATGCTACATACACTATGTAATGTCTGGGATTACCGAGGCCAATAACAAAAAAAAAAAAAAGAAAGAAAAGGAAGATTCAACAATATCACAGCCTTGCAAAATAGTCAAGTGAAAAAAGGAAGAAGAAAAAAAACAACATACAAATAAAGAGTAAAGCGAAGGTGAAAGAAATCGGTGAAATAAATACGCGAGACATTGAGAAATGGATAAAGCTGAGGTCGGGTGAAATGGCGTGCTTTACTCGTGTCTCAAAATACGATATTATTATAGGCAATGGGGAAATAGAAAAAAAAAAAAAACCCCCGATGAAGCCTGTGTATGGTCATGAGAAAGTAAGAGAATTAAGGCTAGACGGTTAAATAAATTCAACCGTAATTCATCCAGACCGGTGACCTTTAACTATTCCGACTGCTATCAAAACACTGGAATACACGTGATTACTTTTAGGTTAATCAAACAACGATTTAAACTAAATAAAATAGGTTAGACTACTCTTTCCATAAAACTTTCGAGAAGCTAATAAATAATATTCATAAACTCCGTTTGTTTTTGTTTTTTTAAGAATGAAGTAAAAAAATAAAATAAATAATAATAATAATTATTAACTTTCATGCTCGGTCCCTTCGATGTTGTTATACCAGAGTTCTACTGTATATTAAGAATGGAACTTTCTCCAGGAAAAAAATAATGTATCGAAATTTGCCAGAATAATGAAAAATAAATGTCATCACAATAATCTAGTCAAGTCATAACACTGTTTTTGCAATCCTTTCCTTTCCCCCCCCAAAAAAAAAAAAAATAATAAATAAGGAAACTTTTGGGGCCACAGAGGCCTTAGTTTAAATAAACTAGCAAACTTTAAAATTATATTCAAATTTCAATCTCTTCCTCCTCATTAAAAGAAGACTGTCGCATCTCAATTTCAAATATTTTAAGAAAAAAGAAACCTACGTTTTTGACTCTATTCTGAAACCCATTTTTGCAATGCCTTAACTGCAATTTAATTCGATTTTTCAAATGTGGCATTGCAACCTTTAAAAATACAGTAGTTGAATTTTTTTAACATTCATTTTGCATATTATAAAGAGACAGCCACATCTCAGAGTCAAAGCTATTAAAGTTTGTAATTGTAACGGTTTGGTTCTAAAGATGGAATTTCATTATTGGCACTACAGTATTATTTTATCAATCTATCTTTTATGTAAAAATAATAAGCCCTAAATATACCGACACTTTAGATACCCTTTAAACCAAATTTAATTATTTGATTGTGGGCGAGTGACTGATAAATTAATTAATATGAAGAACAAAAAAAAACTAGAATTCTAGAGAATAAAGAAACGAATTATTTTACGTACATGCTCATAAACTTTTTCTAAAAAAAAAAAAAAAAAAAAAGAAGCAAAAAAATAAAAGATAAAAAAGATGGAATAAATCCAATTACTTACTGAAATCGATGAGAAGACGTCCGTACCCTTGTCGTTGATACTGCGGAAGAGTTAAGATGCAGGACACGTTATAATTGAGGAAAGAGTTTTTCTCCTAAAAATTAACAAAAAGAAAACAAAAATATTAATATTGATGTCGATTACTTGCGCGTTCAATTCATTAAAATAATAATAATAAAAAAAATCACACCCACAAAATAAAGTACATGCACTGTATTAAAATTAAAACCCAATCGACAAGCCAGTGTTGCAAACAGAGTCTGCCTCATTCACTCTTGTGCTCTAGGCTCAGCAGCGGATTTTTCCATAAATGAAAGTCTCAAGGTGTCACATTTTAAGAAAGGGCCAGTAGCTCAAAAAAAAAGTTAAATTTACTAATTTCCCAAGTTCTTTGTTTTTTTGTACACATTTGCAAATCCGCCGCTGGCCATTTTAACTGGCCATAATATTCACTTGTTTTGGATGTTTAAATCATAATTTCTACAGTTCAATTTGCTATTAGCACTATTGACAGGGTAGTTTAACAATAGTTTAATATAGTAGTCTCACTAATAAGCCTGGGGAAGCTACTCACCAAAGAAGATCCCTCCCCACAACTGAGGCAACGAAACAGAGACCCCAAATACCAGTAAAGGTTTGGGCCCCATCCAAAAGTTCTTTTTGCCTCAAAAACTTCAACAAAATTAAAATTTATAATTTTTTCACCATAAACCACATTATGACAATCGTAGCCCACCGAATGTAGTTCGCTGACATAATGTATCTAAAATTTGCCGCCCCTTGAAAGGCCTTGTTGGTAAATAATACTTTAAACAAAATAAAACAAGCTGGTTCGATAAATGCACGTACTGTATCATCTGTATGCGACAGATGCTATATACTAATATTATACAGGTATACATTTATTATTATTATTATTTTTTTTTTTTTTCAGGTTTTGAAAACACGTGAGTTGTGACGTCGAGTCGTCTCAACTCTTTCCTAACCACGCTTAGTTATTAATTTTAACTGGAAGAGCGGAGCACGCAACGCTTTGTAAAACAGCAGGTGAATCCGCTCCAAGCTCACTATTACCTTAGTAAGAAATCAACGGAAACACGCACATATATTACGCATGATCAATATTTAATTGGAGCTAACCTAGCCAAAAGCTCGTTACAATGAATAAGTGAAAGTCAGAGAGGATTGGAAATCGCGATCGTCACTTCTCTCTTTACCGCATTTCCATGAACACAGTGCATGGACCCCGGACGTGCAATAATCATCTAAGCGACAAAAAGTAGGCCTAAACCTACGTCCAAATGAGGCTACCCTACTCTCTCCTTAACATTCTTCAATATTTTGAAACATGAAAATCGCGTAAAGCTCAGTTTTGTCAGAAATAAGAGATGAGAGGGAGAATTGGATGTTGAAACTTAAGAAGCCATGTTGATGCTGCTGCTGTTGCTGCATTCAACAAAGCTCGTGTATCAAAATATGTAATTAAAATGTCCAAATATAAGTATATCATGTACACACATACGGTGGATTACAATCAAATGCTTTTTACTAGAGGGTCTTATGATTATCGATAATAGGAAAAACTTTTCTAATGAAAAGAAACAGCCAATTAGCTAGGCTACTACGGTACCATACCCTACACGATAGCAGATCTTACTGTACAGTACTTAATGATGATATGCTGGCTCTTAATGGTATTTTGGAGTAAATATCATAATATTCAACCGACTATTTTCACAGAGATAAATATTTTTTTATTCTACAATCAAATTTTTAATTTTTTTTTATACCGTAATTGAATAACTGTTTACCCCCAATTTCTTTTGAAATGCGAGGTCATTTTGACGTCATCGTTAAGCTATTTGAAGCCAAAAAGCGCGTAATCAAAACGTCGGACTCAGTAAAAAAATGGAATGATCTTAAAAATCTATGCGCAAACACATTTTTTCATCTTTTATTTTAGCTTCAAAAAGCTGTCAAAATGACATCACCTTTTAAGGAAGTGAGGCCTTTAAAAAAAGGTGCTAGCGCAAACTCTTCACTGCACTACGTTATCTATCATAATTATACCGCATAATATACAGGGTTCCATCGGCTCAAACTTCTCTGGAAATGTGTTAACTAATTAGTTAGCATTGTTTTTAGCGCTCCTGTATAATGCGCCACCATATTTTTCAAGGCGAAAGGAAAAGTTTAAGTGAGATTTTACGGGTTATTCGTTCCGAGTCAAAGTGAACATGAGAAAGTTATTAGGCGAAAATTTGCTTTTTACTACCGTATTGTACTTGGGAAGTTCATATTATACTAAATTAAATCCCACAATTTTTTTTTTCTTCTTACGTTGTTACGTTAAATTACTTACAATTATCTAACTCGAGATTAAATGTATGATTAAACAACCAAACATAACGATACCGGCCATTTCAGGAACCATAAAGTTGTTCCGATAGTTGTATATAATAATTGTACGATGAAAGGAGTTTTAAAAACAATGGGTGTTTTGGCTTAAAGCTGCGTCTAGGAACAAAGGAGCAGCTGTCCAGAAGAAAGGCAATTAACCGAACGAATGATTTGGCTCAATCTTCACTTCTTTTTCCTCTTCTCATCTCATAGTTTAACACCTTAGTATTTTTTGAAAATAATCATTAATCCATTCTCTGCCCCCGATGTGACTCCCTACCCCCTAAAAGCTATTACTGACAAAGTCGTAAAGAGCTATAAAGTATAAAGAAATTGTAGCCTAGTCATGTATTCGTCCGCGTACAACGAGGGAGAGAGAGAGAGAGAGAGAGAGAAAAAAAAAGGAAGATTTAGAGAAGAGCAAAATATTGAAAGGAGACAATAGACATCAAAACGCCATTTCCAGGCCAACCCCTCACATTATTAGGAAGAGAAGAGATACCTTCGAACATAAACAACAATTTGCGTTTAAAAACGTACGGTACTCCAGAGTGGAAAAAAAGAAATTGAAAGGTGTTACGCTGCCAACTCATTCATTTGCACTTCCCTCGTGTCAAAATTTTATTCAGACGAAGAAAAAAAAAACACACACACACACACGAGAGAGAGAGGAAAAAAGAAACCTAATGCCCAAAATTACATGTGACTGAATATTAAACCTGATGATGAAGAAGAAGACTTAAAGATATTATTTTATGTTATTATGGGGCGAGTCTAGGAGTTCTGGTCTGACTTTTAAATACTTGTTTTTCGCTTTTATTTTTTTTTCTGCTTCTTCTTCTTCCAATCTATATGATAACATGTGGAGAATTCGAAATACAAGATCTCTTCATCGACATTTTGGAGCTCTAGCGCACTACGAAAAGTCCGATTCCAGCGCAAGAGTGAAAATGTGTGTGCAGATAGATCCCAGGTGATTTATAAAGTTGCCGGCAAGTTCATTTAATTTTGTCTTTGTTTTAACTCCCGGCATTTACATTCTTTTTCCTTCTCTTTTTTTTTTTTTTTTTGGTTCCACGCGTTTGCTCTATCTGTCTCTTTTTCTTCATTACATGTACAGTACACTATTTGGAAACGAAAAGGAGGGGGGTAATAGGACGGCAAAAGATAGGAAGAAGAAAATGAAAAGAAAAAAAATAACAACAGTCCGTTTTGAACAAGAATGTGATTGCAATTAGTCCTCAGGAGGAAGTTAAATTCATTAACTACTCATTTGATTCATTGCTCAACTACTACCAAATAAATTACACGTGCTAAGAAAAAGAAAACAAACAAACAAAAAAAAAAAATAACTGAAAAAACAAATAATAAAATAAAATATCGAAAGCTAACAATAATAATCATTTTCAAACTTTTATCTCTTAATTAAAAAAAAAACTTCTGAAAAAAATTATTATAATCAAAATGAGGATGTTTTATTGACTAAAAAATAAATATAGGCCTACTCGTATGTTGTTAAAATTATTGGGCTAAAAGAGTGATTTTGAAACATGTCCTTGTCCATTGCGTACATGCGCAAAAATTGCCATTATAAACGTATGAAAAAATAAAATATTAATGTTTGACAGCGTAGCATTTGCAAAAAATGTGACCAACCAAAACAATGACTGCGCGTAATAAGCTGGCTAACCGAGAACCGCAAGGAACCGGAAATCAAAAACAACATGTTAACGGAAATAACCAACCTTAAACACTCTAATTAATAATTATAATACTTAAATCTAATCCTTAAACTCAAATTCTAAAGAGATTTCTATTACAGAATTAAAATTTGACTTCAGGGACCCAATAGACGTAATAATTGTGCATACTGAAAACACAAAAACAAAAGGAAAAGAAAAAAAAAGTGTTTTTTAAATCATTTAAAAAATGCATTAAAAACGAAAGATTTTGAGTTGACTTTTTAAACTGTATATCGATTAAATATTTTGGCTTTTTTTTTCGCTCTTCTTCATCTATCGTAAATCAACCGTTAAACGTAGCGTAATATTGTGCATCATATTACTGTATCTGCATTTTCTAATACGATTTAAGATTAAAAAGTACAGCTTTTGCAGCTGGCACGGTAATAAATGAGTTGGAATGAAGGATAGTAATAAGCACAAAATAAATCTATGAATATTTATTGGAAGACAGTAAAGTAATACTTCATCGAAATTTATGTAAATGAAAACGAACATAGATGCGGTAGATAATATCAACAAATTAGATTCTAATTTCACGTTATTATACGCCGTCGCTTATTTATTTAATAAATTACGTTTTATTTATTATTTAACAACTGCCAATACCACTGCTACTTAAGAAAATTGATAATGCTGTACGGCGTTAAAAACGAAAATGAATCTTGAAACATTTTCCCTTCGATTATCTTTACTTTACGTGTACACCCATCCCTCGTTATACGGCCCCTCGTTATACGGCGTTTCGCTTATACGGCCTTCGCGAATTGTGGCACTAT
>JAQGAZ010002087.1:0-20953 GCA_034692225.1 Polydesmus complanatus | reverse complement strand
ATTATAATAATAATAATTTAAGTTGTGGTGAAGACCAATTACATTTTACTAATGTAGTTACATTTTTAGAGACGATAATGACGAAGAAAACGATGATAAAACCGCAGACAAAAAGCAATTGACTTTTAAGGATAAAAAGGAAGCTGTTGAAGCATTTAAGGAGCTGCTAAAAGAAAAAGTAAATAACGTGGTTACATTTTTATTATAATGTTCATTTATTTAATAAATGTATTAATTGCTTTTAGAATGTTTCTAGTAATGCATCTTGGGAGCAGGCTTTAAAAATAATTGTTAATGATGCTCGTTATGGTACATTAAAAAAATTAAGTGAACGGAAACAGGCTTTTAATACCTACAAGACCCAAAGGGCTCGTGAGGAAAAGGTTGTTGAAATAGTTTATTTGTTTAAGAAGAATTTGTTTAAGTTTTGTTTGCCGGTACAGGAAGAACAAAGATTAAAGGCTAAAAAAGCAAAAGAAGATTTGGAACATTTTTTGCAAAATAACTCTAAAATGACTTCTGTCACTCGATACCGAAAAGTTGAAATAATGTTTGCTGATGAAGAGCTTTGGAAAGCCGTTCCTGATAGAGAACGACGGGATTTATTCGAAGACGTCTTGTTTTATTTAGCGAAAAAAGAAAAGGTTAAGTTTTACTATACATTATTTATAATAATTACAGTTAAAATTGTTGGTAAATTACAGGAAGAGGCGAAGAACGCTAGAAAAAGAAATATTAAATCATTAGGAGAAATTCTAGACAGCATGACCACCATTACTTATCGTACTACTTGGCATGAAGCGCAGCAGTTATTATTGGATAACCCGCTTTTTGGAGAAGACACAGAACTTTTAAGTAAGCTACTTAATTTCGATCAAAACTACGGTTAGTTTAACTATTTTAATTTTAGGTATGGACAAGGAAGATGCTTTAATAGTTTTCGAGGAACACATTCGTCAGTTAGAGCAAGATGAAGAAGAAGAGCGAGAACGAGAAAAAAGACGTATTAAAAGACAGCAGCGTAAAACCCGGGATGCATTTTTAGTAAATTTTAATTGATTGTATTAATTAAGTTTTGAGCTTAACAATGGTTTTTCTTCAAAAATGTAGGTCTTATTAGACGAATTGCACGAACAAGGGAAATTGACTTCAATGTCTTTGTGGGTTGAGCTATACCCAATTATTAGTGCCGATATCCGATTTACAAACATGTTGGGACAACCAGGTTAGGTTTATCACAAACAATTTTACGTTATTTGCCACTCAACGTTGTTTTTGTTGTTTGTTCAATAGGATCAACTCCATTGGATTTGTTCAAGTTTTATGTGGAAAATTTAAAAGCAAGATTTCACGATGAAAAGAAAACTATTAAGGAAATTTTAAAAGTAAAGTTTTGAATATTTGCTTTTGTACATGTAATTTGAAAATAATTATGTTTTTATTTTTAGGATAGAAATTTTGAATTTGTAATTCCTACATCATTTGAAGACTTTGCAACAGTTATTAGTGAAGATAAACGTTCAGCTAACCTTGATGCTGGAAATGTGAAGTTGACATTCAACAGCGTATGCAGAATAATTTGTTATATTTGATTTTTAAAAAAAATTACTGTTATCAATGTTTCATTTGTTCAGTTACTGGAGAAAGCGGAAAGCCGAGAAAAAGAACGAGTTAAAGAAGAATCTAGAAAAGTGAATGATTTACAGTTTGATTTTTTTATTCTAAATTTATATTGAAATCTCTTCTTACGTTAGCAACGACGATTAGAAAGTGGGTTTTTCAATTTGTTGAAATCTGCAACATCTTCTGTGGATCTTGACACAAAATGGGAGAATGTCAGTTGATTTTATTTTAAGTTTTGTCTTGTTTTAATTTATTAAGTTGGTTTTAGTTAAAGGAACAAATTTCTTCAGATCCTGCTTATGAAGCAATACCATCTGAATCCGAAAGAATTCGCTTATTTAAAGAATATTTATTACACTTAGAGGTTTAACGAATTTTACAATTATTTTTTTTTAAATTCGTATACATTTTAGCATTTTCAACATTTAGGAATCTTGTGGTCATCATCATAGTAGAAATAGAAAGAATGCCAAAAAAGTGAAAAAACAAAAAAAGAAATCGCATTCTAGCTCTGCTTCGGTGAGATTTAGAATTATTTTATAAAAATCTTTTATTTTTGGTTTCTAAATTGTAGGAATCTGAGGATGACGATTCTTCCAGTAGACATAAAAGTAGCAGCAAGAAAAAAAAGCCTTCGAAGTCTCGATCGCGATCAAAATCGCATTCCGCAAGCAGCAATGACCAATCTGATGATGGTAAAACAAATTGTTGGCTTTACTTGAACACCTATACTTGAACATTGATAAAATTAATATTTTAGATCATTCGTCTAAGAAACATAAAAAGAAAGTGAAGCGAAAAAAGCATAATTCACGATCGGTAGGTTATTAATTTATTACTAAATGTATTCTTCAACTTAATGTATTATTATTTTATTTTTGTGCAGGCATCTTCTGTTTCGGACGCTTATTCTGATCATGAACAGGAAAAAATAAAACCAAGAACTGATAGTCCAACGAATGAAGAGGATGATGTTGAGCCAACTGCTGATAAAGTAATGATTTTTGTTTTAAAAATTTGCTTTTGGTTATTAATAACGGTATTTTCAGGCTATATTTAATTCTTCGGACAGCGACTTGAGCGAAGAAGAGCTTGAGAAACGCCGACGGCAATTATTGCAACAGTTAGCCGACCATGTTGATGGTAATATCTGATCTTGTTTAATATTTTATTATAATTTTTTATTTGTACGTTTTATTAATTATTAGTTTAAAATTAAAATACTGGCCTTATAATGAAAATTCTTAACTAAATTGAAAATTTACGTCGAAATTTTTTTTTATAACATAATTTTTGAAAGTAAAGATTATTGAAATTTATTAGTTGTGGCTTTTAATTGCTACAGTTGTCGCGTTAATCTTTTGAAGAAATTGAACATCTACTTGATTTCCCTAAAGTAATTTAAAGTTAGAAATAAAATTATTGTTGGTTGGCAATATTGAAAATTATAATTTTACGCTTTTGCAAGTCCCAGCTTTAAGATCGCATACAGTTCCGTGAGGGCAACAGTGAATCTAAAAATTATAATGCATTCTAAAAATGTTTACAGTAATTTATTGTAAATAATAAAATTAAATAACAACCTTGTCGGGGCAGCATGTTGCAGAGGCAAGCGGACAACAGCCATATCCTAAAGAGGGAAGTTGGCAGCATGTAAAATTATCCGGGCATGTTGTTTTGTCGGGACACACATCATCAGTTAAAGCGTAAACTAAAAATTAAAATACACATATTTTTAACCACATCTTAAAATTTCTGAAATCGGAATGTTATAGTCGGTTTTATGTTACAGTATTGCAATGTCACTCTTTTGGTTAATTAATTTTGTTACCTTTTGTTGCTGTTATTGTCTTAAAAAGTGGCATAAAAATAACTCCTCTTCGGCATTTTGCCTCCGTTAAATCGCATTGAGATCCAGAAGGACAGCAGTTCATTTTATTATTACAGCTTACCTATAACATTAAACACTTGTTAACCAGTATAGAAATACTTATCTTAGTAATAAGTTAGAAAAAGAAAAATCAAACAATTTAACAATTATTTTTTTATGTAGTACGTAATTATTGAAGAAAGAGTTTAATTACTGCGTTTGGGAACGGACAACAGCCATACTTTTCGCCTCTAATCTTGACGCAGGTCATAAAATTTGGACATGTCCACTGTCCTCCTGGGCATTTTGAACTCACCCCGGTTGTCAAAAGCCATTTTAGCCGATAATGAGTAAATTGAAGAAGATGCACCTCGTTATTTAAATCAAGCTCCAAATTGTATCGATTTTTAGAATTCTTTTGCTCAGTGCCATCGATTTTGGATTCGCTGTTAACTCGAATGCAATCCAAAGAGGATGTACCGCATATCGTATTGTGAGGACAACAGTGTGTGCCTTCGGAACAACAAACGGCGTTTGCAAATTGGCAACATTTATATTTTCCATTTCCACTTGAGCAGCAAGTGTGATTATGCTCGCATCTGGTTTCTTGATCGGGGCAGATATGAATAAGATTTTTAATCAGTTTAACTTTTTTTACATGAGTAAAATCTGATTTAACAGCTTCAATTTTTTTAATCCAAGGAGATCTGCGATGGTGGACATCAATACATTCTCCATTTTTGATGTCGCAAGTGGTGTTATAAGGACAACAAAACTTGAAATTTTCGCAGCAATTGGCTGATTCGCCTTTTGGGCCAATTATTGGACAACAGTCGAAACCTTTATAAGGGACAGCGCAGCAAGTTGATTTACTCGGACAGATTGTCTTTTTAAAAGGACAAACCTCTAGCTTTGTACTTGAATCTTGAACGTGTAAAGGTGCGGGCGAGTAAATTTTAGTAGTTTGCATCAGACCAATTTTGTTGCGAGGCATGCAATGCCCAACATTTGGAAAACAAGTAGCATTTTCAGGGCAACAAAAATTGATTGATTTTTGATTGTTGATTTTAAGGTTACAGCATTGGCCATTTTTATAAGGACAACATAATGTATTATTATTTTCGTTGGTACCACATGATTGCAAATCTTTAATAACGTTACAAAATAATTATTAGTAGTAATTGGCTTTAAAAAAAGTAATGAAAAGAATGTTTTTTTTTTACCTTGAAAGCATACATTGCTGTTTTTATAACATGTCGATAATTTGATCAAACACATTAGAAAAATTGTTGATTTTACTATTTTCGAATAAATAAACATTTTTTAACCGATATTTTTAAACTTCTTTAATTGCAATTATCACCGTATAGACTGCTACAAGCAATACTTGATTAAATCTTTTTTCTTAAAATTTAAAATGAAAATATAGTTTTGGTTATCAACTAAAGAAAGTTGCAACATGTGAAGTTGTTAAACTTGGCGATATGCAGTAGACCTTTGATCACTCAGCAGGAATGTTTTTCAACTTTGGAGTTCGAAAACAGCAAATGAAAATGATGTTGATCTAACTAATAATAGCAATACATAACCGAAAATTTTAAAAAATACAGTAATTTAATTTTTTGTTTTACTCAATATTAGGCAATACTCAAAATTTTGTCTTTATTAAAACCATAAAAACATGGTAAATAAAAAGAATAAGGGCTTTAAATTGAAAGCTAGTGATCGCACATTTATGCATAATAATATTATGGAAGCTGAGGAGAAGGGTGTTTTCACGGGTTCAAACCCGGGATACTATTTTCTCCTCCTCAAAAGTCGGAAAAGTCGAAAAAAAATTGATTATTTCAGTTTATAAAAATTGCTCTAAGGGGCGCAATAAAACAGAAATAAAAAAATAAATAATTATTTGCCCTCTAATAATTAAAAGTTTTGATTGAATACTATTGCCCTCGTGTCTGAAGTCATAGTAACACAATACAGTGTTAAACTCTCAAGTCCATGGAAGTCCAAATTTTTATTGTTCATGCGTAAAATTGTGTTTCATCGATCCATAATTATTTTGTCCTCGATCATAATTGTAGACATTTTAAAAAACTAATCCGGAACGGCAACTTTAAAAAGTAGTTAACTAACCAATTATCGTCTCTATTAAACGTTTTGGCCAATAAATGGCCTAATGCTGACATAACGAATAAATAAACAGTATGTTTATTGATTGATTTTTTGTAATTGTGTATTAGATTTTCGAACTTTCTGACGTATTTTTTTTTGATAATTATATTACGACAATAAATTGCAAAGAAAAAAATATAATATACTAGTATATAATTATATACAGTACTGTACGAGTATAACCATAATGAGTTATCAACTCCTCTAAATGTTTTCCATTGCAAGTAAAGATCAAGTCAAATAAACTTTGAACAACCAATTTTAATATTGCAGTATTAATATAGTAAAGAATATTAATTTTTAAATTAATTTATAATTAAGAAATTAAAAATTGTAAGTTTAAAATAATTAATTTTGTTATTTATATAATTTTTAAAACTTTACAATTTTTAGCTTTCTAAAGTATACTTTTAATTTTGAAGACAACGCTAATTTAAAAAAGAAAAATATTTATAATTGACATAAAACTAGGTTTTATTTTTAGACACTTCAATTTTTATAACTAGAATTATTCAAATCATCATAATTTTATTCTTTATAATAATAATTTTAATAAAAAAATTAAAATGATTTAAAATAAGCGCTAAAATAGGTCTGGTATCGATTGCCATCTAGTGGCAAATACCTGCATGACTTGTGTGCAAGCAGTCATTCGAATTAAAGTTTAAACACAGTTGAAAACACGTGTGAGTTTCGATAGGACAAGTTCTGGCAAGTAATTTTGAATATTATTACAATTTTTTTTTTAAAAAAATTTTATTTGAATTATATTAATAGGAATTTAGCTTGTATTATGAATTACTTGTAAGATGATTGAAGAAAAAGAAATTAAACAGAATTTCAAGCACTTGACGACTGAATTTCAGTCAATTCCAAGCCAATTTAATGAAGTAATTAGCAACTTTTTTTTACTATTTTTTTTATAATTATCTGTTTCATTTCCAAGTTTTAGCTTTGAAGTTTTTCAATAAAAATTATTTATGATTTTTTGTTTATAGCATGTGAAAAATTTACCAAAACCTCACATTGATTCTTTCAATTATGCTCTCAGCGAGGGACTCGAATGCGTAGTAGCAGTAAGATAAGCTTACATTAGTTGCCGAAAATTTCAATTAAAGGTTATTTTATTTATTTCCATTTTTTTAAGAATATGAGACCTGTGGAGTTTGCTTTGGCAAAAGGATCAAGAGTTCAATTAAAAATTAATGCAAGTATTTATTTTGGTGGTTTTTTTTTGTTATCAAGCGCCGATTTGATTTCTTAATTACAGTGTCAACATTTTGTAATATTATGTTGAATATTATATTGATTAATATTGATATTGATTATAATAATATTGAATCCTTTAGCGTATTTTAGTTGACAAGCCTTGTATTGATTCTTCAGTTTTATATAAAGTTGATAGTCGAGTTTTTCCAGCTGAGGTTATTTTGAATTATTTTTTGAAATATTAACTTAAATTGTAATAAGTGAATTATAGTGTCGATTAAATGGATCTACATATCGTGCTAAAATAAATATTCGATTTGACTGTATCGTAGATGGAAAATCTATTGGTGGAATGGATAAATGCATTGGGGAAATTCCAATCATGGTCAAAGTGAGTTTTGGAATAAATTGTTATTATAGTATTGTAATTATATTTCATGTTAATTAATGCTAATTTTTAACAGTCTATGAAATGTCATTTATATGGCGCGACTCCGGCAGAGCTAGTGAAACGTCATGAAGAACCCGAGGTTATTAAACAAATTTTTTAAATATTAGCGTAATTATTCGTTGTTGTTTACTGAACTACCGGTATTTTTCCAATTAGGAATTTGGTGGATATTTTATTGTCAACGGTCTCGAAAAAATTCTTCGAATGCTTATAATTCCTCGTAGAAATTATGTGCGAGGATTTTTTTTAATTTTTAAAAGTATGTTTAAAAAATATTTATTATAAATGTTATTAGCCTCTAGTTATGACAAGGACATCCTGGCTGAAACATGGAAAGTCTTTTTCCGAATACGGAGTTACTATACGTTGCGTTCGAAAGGATGAATCCGCTGGGGTTGGAAAACTGTCGTTATATCAGTTTTCTAAAATTAATTCTTTTATCATTTTTTTTAGAGAATGGTACTTCATTATTTGACAAATGGCACTGTTAAAGTTATGTTCGATCATCGCAAAGAATTGTTTTTTCTTCCCGTTGTGTTATTATTAAAAGTATAAAATTATATTGTACAATTATTAAATTTTATCAATTGCTTTATCACTTAGTTTTATGCAATAAATTTTTAATATATATTTATACGTTTTAGGCTTTGCATTGCTGCACGGATCTTGAAATTTATCGTGAAATGATAAAAGGAAAAGAAGGAGCATCATCGTACAGCGAGTAATTTTTATTTTTGTGAAAAAGTAAAAATGAGTCGAATTTTATTAATCTTATTTTTTAATAGAACTATCATAACCATGTTGCGCCAAGTTCAAGATGAAAAATTATATAACCAAGATGATGTACTCGAGTACATCGGCGAGCGATTTCGACAAAAGTTAAGGTGTCCCGAATGGTATACAAATAAAGAAGTTGCTCACTTCTTAATCAAAGAATGCGTCTGTGTACATTTAGAGTCGTCCAGAGACAAATTTAATCTTTTAATGTAGTTTATTATTTATTTACTTTGTAAGAATTTGAATCGAATTTTTAATAACCAATATTTTATTTACTTTAGATTTATGACTAGAAAACTTTTAGCCGCTGTTAATGGGGAGTGCTGTTTAGAGTCGGCAGATAATCCCATGAATCATGAGGTATTGCTCGGAGGACATCTATATCTAATGTTATTAAAAGTAATGTTTAAAGTGTGTGGTGCATTATTAGAAATAATTTAAATATACATTAACAATTTATAGGAGAAACTTCAAGATTGGCTCGAAAGCTTAAAGTTTATAATTGATAGAAAAATGAATGCAGCAGGCAAATCATTTGCGTTAGATTCCAGTATGTTCCAAATAGCGGGCGAGAATACTATTTAAGCTTATTAAATTTAATTAAATTTTTTTATTTAGAAAACTTATCGATTGCTTTAAAATATACTCGCGATATCACAAATCCAATGGAATATTTATTATCAACTGGGACGCTCGTCAGTAAAACGGGCCTTGCGTTACAGCAGGTTTGTATTCTTAAATACCCATAATAGTTTATATTAAAACATGAAATTTATAACTATGTGAATTTCAGAACAAAGGTTTTGCAGTTCAAGCTGATAAACTTAATTACATGCGCTATGTTTCTCACTTTCGCTGTGTTCATCGAGGTTCATTTTTCCAAGCAATGCGAACAACTTCGACGCGTAAACTTTTGCCAGAATCTTGGGGTATTTTTTGTGAAAAATATTAAACTGTTATTCGTATTATTAGCTTTGTGGGCTTATTCTAGGTTTTATTTGTCCTGTTCACACACCAGACGGTACACCTTGCGGGCTGTTAAATCATCTCTCAGCTGCTTGTGAAGTAAGAAGGGATAATAATAATATAATTGTAATTTTTAGTGTTTACTAAATTAATTGATGATTCATTGCAGATAGTAACCAAAGTAACTAACGAAGATCTCGTCAGGAAACTATGTGATTTTGGAATGACTGCCTTTAGCTGTCCCCCACCGGTTCCTTACAAAGATTGTTATGAAGTACTTTTAGACGGGCAATTAATAGGTTATCTGCCAATATCAAATGAAAATAATCCAAATCTAATTAACGCCACTAAATTTGTTGAAAAGTTGCGGAATCAAAAATCAAAAACAGTTAAGCGTATATAGAAAAATGTTAAGTTTCCCTAATTAATTTTTTGAATTTTAGTTGCCGAAATTTCTGGAAGTTTGTTTAATCCCTCATACCGGCAAGCCGAGTCAATATCGTGGATTATTTTTATTTACGACTCCTGCTAGAATGATGAGGCCTGTGATAAATTTGAAATCAAAAGCTATTGAATATATTGGAACGATGGAACAAGTCTACTTAAATATCAGCGTAAATGCAAAAGAAATTTATTTTATGGTAACTTTTTTAAAATTAATTTTAACACATAATATATATTAAACTTTGCGTCCATGAATAGGAGACTACTCATATGGAATTAAATGAATCTAACATGCTAAGCTTTTTAGCAAGTACAACTCCAATGTCGGATTTTAATCAAAGTCCTAGAAATCTATACCAATGTCAGGTATTACTAAATAACTTTTGTCGTAGGTTGTTACTTTTGGTTTTGAAATTGGCATAAATTCATTTTTCTAGATGTGCAAGCAAACTATGGGTACACCACTTTATTCTTTTCCTTATCGTACAGATAATAAGTTATATCGACTTCAAACACCACAATCACCATTATTTCGTACAAAATCTTACGATAAATATAACATCGACAATTACCCATTGGGAACCAACGCAATTGTAGCTGTCATATCGTATACTGTAAGTTATTCACTCTAACTTGGTGGAATCTTTTTGAAAACAAATTCATATTTAGGGCTACGATATGGAAGATGCCATGATTTTAAATAAATCCTCATATGAAAGAGGGTTTGCCCACGGAGTAGTTTATAAAAATGAATGGGTGAACTTGCTTGATAAAAGGAATACTGTTCCGACTCTTGAATTTGGGCGGAATAAAGAAGATACTCATTTAGATGGAAAAATTGATATGGATGGGTTTGCTCCCATTGGCACTTTATTGAAAGCTGCTGATAAAACTCCGTTGTACAGGTAAAAGAATATTGTTGTAAATAATAAGTAATGTTTACACTTTTAATTGCAGTACGATTGATAAGAGTACAAAAGTTGTTAAAGTAATAAACTACCACTTGCATGAAGATGCTTATTTGGAGAAAATTACATTATCAGGTTCTGGTAATAATGGTGAAGCACAGAAAGCTTGTTTTTGCTATAGAATGCCTGTAAGAACGAACATTTAGCCGTTAATTTAGCATTTTAAAAAGCTTACTCTATTCAATGTTAGAGAAATCCAATAATCGGCGACAAGTTTGCTAGCAGACATGGTCAAAAGGGAATTAACAGTTTAAAGTTTCAACAGGCTGACATGCCCTTCACGGAAGGTGGAATGACTCCAGATATTATCTTCAACCCACATGGATTTCCCTCGCGTATGACAATTGGTAATAATAGAAATTTTTTTTATGATTATTACCGTATTAAATTAAAAATTTGGTTAATAGGAATGATGTTTGAGAGCATGGCTGGAAAATCCTCCGCTTTACACGGCCTTGTTCATGATGCTTCGCCATTTCAGTTTTCGGAAGATAGTTCAGCGGTCGAATATTTTGGAAAAATGATGGAAAAAGGTTGTTGAAATAATTTGTTTTTAATTTCTAACCTATCTAATTTTAGCTTAACATTTATTTAAGCCGGGTACAATTATTACGGTACTGAAAGGCTTTATAGCGGTATAAATGGAAGAGAAATAGAAGCCGATATTTTTTTTGGTGTAATTTATTATCAAAGGCTGAGGCACATGGTTGCTGACAAGTTTCAAGTACGTTTATAAAAATTAATAAGTGAAAATTGTTTCTTTTTCTGAGTTGCCTCATTTTAATCTTAGGTGAGAACAACTGGTCCAATTGACAATTTAACTCGACAGCCAATAAAGGGCCGCAAACGTGGTGGTGGAATTCGTTTTGGGGAAATGGAAAGAGATTCGTTATTGGCTCACGGGGTTTCATACTTGTTGCAAGATAGACTGTTTAATTGTTCTGATAGAAGCTTGGTGAGTTTTTTTTTTTTTCAAAATTGTTATTGTGGAATACATCGCAGTAACTATAAAACTCGTCTGCATTTTCGCTAATTTACTTTTAATTACAAAAACCCGTGATTAATTAAATTTACGAGGGAATGTTTTATACGAGTTTTATCGTTTAGGCGACGCAATGTTTTATCAAGTACATGTACAGTGGAATTTTGACCTAGTTAACAAGGTTGCTATTTTTGGCATTGAGCCAAAAACAAAAAATTGCTATCGTGCCAAACCTATAAATGTACTTTAAAACATTTTATTATCTTTAGTTAAGAAGTTATTTTTTAAATACTATGATTGTGTTTATTCTGTTTAATAGACTTATGCTTGCGAAAAGTGTGGAGGGTTATTGTCGCCTCTATATTGTGTGCCGGAAGAAAGCGCTTACACTTCGATTAATAGGAAGTGGACGTGTTCGGCGTGTAAAACTGGTAATCATATTCAGTTAGTGGCCCTACCGTTCGTTTTTCGATATCTCGCCGCCGAACTAGCGTCGGTAAATATCAAAATCATTTTGGATATCAAATAATTTAGATATTTCAATAGACATTAAAATCAATCATTATTTACTTTCTTTGATCAATTTTTATTACGCGAATGAATTGAACACTAGATTTTATTTTTTCTAAATTTCACTTTAAGCTAAGAAATTATTTTTCATGGAACAATAAATAGTTGCAATGATTCAGGAAGTGCTATTTTAGAAATTGGAATACATGTACTGTAAACGACGAAATGGTTATAATTACTAAAACAAATCAAGATTTAAACTTTCGAGTTTTACTAAAGTACGATTAGTCTTAAACTATCGGAAAAGCTATTTCCTTCTCCATTATTGATTTTTTTAAAACATTTTATTTTGTGGAATCTTCAAGATAAGCGATCAGATCCGCCCGCTCATTCTTCTTCTTCAAACCGGCGAACACCATTTTTGTTCCTGGGATGTATTTTTTGGGATTTTCCAAATATTCAAACAGTGTACTTTTGTTCCAAGTGATTCCTAAATACATTAACAATTAAGGAAAATGTGAAAATACAAATATTTTAATTCATTTACCTTTAGATTTATTAGCGTCGGTATAAGAAAAGCCTGGGGCTTGACCCGTTTTCCTACCCATTAACCCGCTAAGGTTAGGTCCCGTTTTATGCTTGCCTCCTTTCTCAACTAAAATCAAGAGAAATTTTAAATTGCCCTTTGAATTTTTTTTCGTCCTATATTTAATCACCTGTATGGCATTGAGAGCATCTTTGAACGAAAACCTTTTTCCCGTTCTCTACATTTCCAGCTGGAATTTCTTCAACCATTCTGCTTAATATAATACAATCTTAACTTAACAAGCTTTCAATAATTTTATAGTCTAAATTAAATATTAATTTTCTCTCGTCCGGTCTGAGCCGGAGATTTTTCTCGATTTACACGTGTAGAGACGCCTATTGCATCATTTTCCAAGAACTACAGTTACTGTAGTAGTATTAACGTGAAGCTAAAATACAATGCCCCAGTAGTTCCTTATACTGCCAGGTTTGCACAGCAATATGCATACTACTATATAATTATTTTAAAATATTTACCTTAATATTCCAAAGAATTATTCCGAGAACTCACAAGGAAACCGACTACACTGTCTGACCTTCGCTTTTTCAGTGAACAGTAAAAAAAATCCAGGAAAAAGAAAATGAAGATGACGCACATTAGTCACGTGACTTGAAAGCGGTTATTTTCAGCCTCACCTAAAATCTTACGTTCTGATTTCAGCCTTATTTATTTATTTATTTTTAATTATTTATTAGTTTTGTAAAGTTTATAAATGATTTATTTAAAAATATTTAGCTTAAAAACCCAATATTTTATTGAATTGTGATTGGTTTAATCAAGGATTAATTTTTTGATAATTCTGGAATTTGAACTGTATCAGCTGATTTTAGCATGTGCGTTGTAAGTGGCGTTTAATTTGGATCAGTAGAATTCCTTGATTTTATCATTTTTAATTTATGATTTACAGGCCATTTATACAAGGACAAGAAAACTATTACAGGTATTGTTTTGCAAGTTTGCAATAATTAGTTAATACATTGTACTTGATTGCGGATTTGCGTCGATAAAGAATTGACCTTGAAGTCTATTTAAATTTTCTGGAATGTTTTGCCGCTCAACAATCAGAACTTACGCGAATAAAAAAGTAACTACCGGTATCTAACAAAGATTGTTTGAAATATTTATGATAATTTTTTTCACAATAGCTAAAAGCCATTTGTGAATTTCAACGAAATGCATATTCAAAGAAAGAATTGGATTCAGAATGGGTTACTCTCGCAAAAAAGCAATTGAAGGGAAAAGATCCAAAGGAAACACTTACTTGGCATACCGCTGAGGTTAAACATTGTACCCCGTAGTACTGTATTTTTTAAAAAAAAATGTATTTAAAATGTACGGTATGTCGAATAGGGAATCGATCTGAAGCCCCTATACACTAAAAGTGATATATCTGACATTCAACATGAAATTCCAGGAAAATTTCCATTTACAAGAGGACCTTATCCCACAATGTATGCTCAAAGACCTTGGACTATTCGACAGGTAAATGAAAGACCATTAACATAAAAATATTATTATAAAAAAATTTATTCTCTATCTTTTATAAAATAATATTTGATCGACGTTTATTGATATGTAACTATTGAAGTTTTATTATTATTAATACATTAAGTTTATAGACAAATTTTATTTTTAGTATTCTGGATTTAGTACCGTTGAAGAAAGTAACGAATTTTATAGACAGAATATAAAAGCTGGACAACAAGGATTAAGCGTTGCTTTTGATTTACCAACTCATACAGGGTAATTTCGTAAATTTAATTAAAATTTTGTTAAATTAAATAAATAATTTTATTTTAGATACGATTCGGACAATTTGCGAGTAAAAGGGGATGTGGGAATGGCTGGAGTAGCAATCGATAGTGTGGAAGATATGAAAGTTAGAAATTCAAGAAACTTTTAATTTATTATTATAATAAATTGTGTTTATTAGATTTTATTTAGTGGCATTCCTTTGGAAAAAATGTCTGTATCTATGACTATGAATGGGGCTGTTATACCTATTTTAGCTATGTTTATTGTTGCTGGAGAAGAACAAGTAATTTTTATTTATACATAGCGAGTTTTAAGTATTGAAACTCGGTGTACATAGGGTGTAAAGCAGGAACTTTTGTCAGGAACGATTCAAAACGATATTCTTAAAGAATTTATGGTGCGAAATACATATATTTATCCTCCTGAACCGTCAATGCGACTTATAGGCGACATATTTTCTTATACTTCAAAAGTAAAGCTATTACCATTTAATTTATTTTATAGATATTATATTTTCAATGCGTTTTCTAGTTTATGCCAAAGTTTAATTCGATTTCTATATCTGGTTATCACATACAAGAGGCAGGGGCCAACGCAGTTTTAGAAATGGCGTTTACTTTAGCGGATGGTTTGGAGTATTGTCGAACAGGTAAGAAATTTTGTTTTATAATCCTATCATTATTATTAATCAATTTTTTAGGAACTAAAGTTAACTTAAATATCGACGAGTTTGCACCTCGGTTGTCCTTTTTTTGGGGAATTGGAATGAATTTCTATATGGTTACAAACTTAATTTTTAAATCCCCGTATGTTTCTTATTTATTTTTCTTTATATTTAAAGGAAATTGCCAAAATGAGAGCTGCTCGAAGATTATGGGCAGAGTTAATAAAATCAAATTTCGATGTAAAAGATGAGCGATCATTAACTTTAAGAACTCATTGCCAGACTTCGGGTTGGTCTTTGACTGAACAAGTAATTTTTTTTAAAAGCTAAAATCATTTAAAAATATCACATTGAATTTTTTTCCGCTTTAGGATCCGTATAATAACATTGTGCGTACAACTATTGAGGGAATGGCCGCTATCTTTGGAGGGACGCAATCTTTGCATACAAATTCATTTGATGAAGCTCTCGCCTTACCGTCTAAATTTAGTGCTCGAATAGCTAGGAATACCCAGATTATATTGCAGGAGGAAACTGGAATTCCAAAAGTGCGCTTTTGAGTTTTAATTTATAATACACAACTTTCAGTTATTTAAATGATATGTTGTAGATAATCGACCCATGGGCAGGTTCATTCATGATGGAATCTTTAACCCAAGATCTCTATGAAGAAGGAAAAAAAATTATAAAAGAGGTCTGCAACATATTTAAAAATCTAAGAAAAAAGGGCTTTAACCAGATAAAATAATATGATGATTCGTCTAATCGTTTTTTATTTAACAATTTTAAATTACCGGTAATTATTTAGCCAAATTGCTTTCATAGATTGAAGAAATGGGCGGAATGGCAAAAGCTGTAGCTACCGGCATGCCTAAGTTAAGAATCGAAGAGTGCGCAGCCAAAAGACAAGCCTGTATTGACAGTGGAAAAGGTTAAATTACTGTTTTCGAATCTTATGCAATTACTGTACATGTATTAAAAAATGTTTTGTTTTTTCTTAGAGGTTATTGTTGGAGTCAACAAGCATAGATTGGAAAAGGAGGATCCATTAGAAGTCAGAGTTATTGATAATACTAAAGTCCGAAACACTCAGATTGCTAAAATTCAAACAATTAAATCCACTCGCGATAATAAAAAGGTTGGTAATGGATTTAATAATAATTATTGTAACTATTAACAATCACTGATAACAATTCTAATGTTTGTTGCAGGCAATGGAATGTATCGATGCGTTAACCCAATGTGCCAAATCGAATGAAGGAAATTTACTACAATTAGCAATCGAAGCTAGCAGAGCACGTTGTACGGTCGGAGAGATCACTCAAGCAATGGAAAAAGTGTGTTATAATGTACTTTTAATAGTTAAAAATAGCTTATTTAAGAACTTTCTTGAAAGATTTTTGGAAGACATACTGCAAACGATAGATTGGTTAGTGGAGCTTATTTGACAGAATACGGACAGCGCGAAGAACTTGATGCTATCATTGATAAAGTCAAAGTATATAAATCATACATTTTAATATAAATTTGAAAATTAATTATTTGTGACAGGAATTTGCAAAAATTGAAGGCCGTCATCCTCGACTTCTTGTTGCAAAAATGGGCCAAGATGGTCATGATCGAGGTGCCAAAGTGATAGCAACAGGATTTGCCGATTTAGGTTTCGATGTTGATGTTGGAGCTTTATTTCAGGTTCTTTTCAAGAAAATGCATTTTATCAAACTTATTAACGAAAATCAATTTCGATTGTAGACACCAGCGGAAGTAGCACAACAAGCGATAGACGCTGATGTTCATGTTGTTGGCATAAGTTCGCAAGCAGCTGGTCATAAGACTTTAGTGCCCGAATTAGCAGTTGCTCTTCAAGAGATGGGACGACCGTAAGTGATCAACACATTATATAAAGTCGTAAATTTAACTGGCAATTGTATGCAGAGATATCATTATCGTGGCTGGAGGAGTTATACCACCACAAGACTACGATTTTTTATATTCAGCAGGCGTCTCAAGTATTTTTGGGCCAGGTAAAAGCGTTCTATTTACATATCAAATACAGTATTTGAATTAAATTTGTTTTTATTAGGAACAAAAATTCCGTTGGCAGCTTTAGAGGTTTTAAATCTAATCAGTGAATCAAAGAAACGAAAAAGAAATATTAATTAAAAGGTAAAACATTGAAAGTTAAAACAAATAGTAACTTTAATAAATAAGTGATGCTTCTTGACAGAAAATTACAACACTTTGAATTTCAAAAGACAAATTAATAAAGGTAATTATTTTTTACTATGTGTTTACATGTTTCGCTTTAAGTTAATTTTGTGTATTGAGTTGCATTTAAAATATCAAAATTTCCATTATTATAAGAATGACAATGTCCTGGATGGTGCATTTAATTTCTTTTTTTAATCTATAAATTTAAAACAGATCTATTACAGAAATTATGAAATGCTTCCAGAAATGCCACTTAATATGTCAAATAAATATTAAACAATATAATTTAATTTTCATAGCTTAACATTTTTTTAAATTAGACAGTAAAAAGAGTTTGGTTCCTTATACTAAATTTTAATCCTTTCAAAAATTATTTGGATTTAGCGTTTTCCTTTGCTAGTTTGTTTTTAAGGTGTTCTTTATACGCAAGAATATCTCCTTGCCATTTGGTCACCGTACTTTTTTCGCATATCCATATTTCCTCCGCAACCTAAAGCAATTTTAATTAAATACAGAAAATAATCTCCAAAAATTCTGAACCCTACCTGACTAATTAATCGAAAGTCGTGGCTAACTAATACCATTCCTCCTGCAAAATCATTAATAGCTTCGGCTAAGGCGTCGATTGTTTCCATATCCAAATGATTAGTAGGTTCATCTAAGAGCAGTAAATGAGGCGCTTGAAACGACAACCAAGCAAATACAACTCGGCAACGTTGTCCATCAGATAGTTGACGAATTGGGCAAATCTGATAAAAAAAAAAAACTTTAAAACATTTACAAAAAACGAAAAATATTAGTACTTACTTGCTGGCGACCAGTTAAACCATATCGTCCAATAATTTTTCTCATATCTTCTATTTCTTTCACCTGTGGAAAACTATTCATCATGTATTCCAATGCGGAAATGTCGAGATTTAACAATTCGTGTAAATGCTAGGAAAGAAAACATTTTTAAAGTTATTTCTGTTTTTTTTATTTCAGATTGTGAAAAGTACTTGGTGATAACGGGCAATTTTCAAGTGAGAATGCTTACGAATGAGACCGTCAGTTGGAACCAACTAGAGAAGGTCAGTAATAAGTTAGTACCACTATTATCTAAATAGGAAGTTCTTACATCTCCGTAAAGCAACTTCAAGAGCGTAGATTTTCCAGCCCCATTTGGCCCAACGAGAGCTAACCTTGTATCTAAATCTATACCAAATTCAAGATTTTTGTAAATATAAGCCTATGGAAAAAATATAATTATGAGTAAAATTTGAATTCAAAACCATTTTAACTTACTACTTACACCACTATCCGTATAACGAAAACTAACATTCTGCACCATAATCACAGGAGGAGGAATTGTTCCGCACTCAGGGAAATAAAATTGAACCACCTAAAAAATCTTAATACTGTAGCTGAAGTGAACAAAATTTAATCATTCACATTCTCACCCTATCTGTAACCACTTTTTCCGTAAGTCCGCCAGCTACCATCTTTGCTAAAGTTTTTTCTTTACTTTGAGCCTGTCGTGCTAACTTAGCACTTCCATGTCCAAATCTGGCGATGTAATCCTATATGAAATTTTTACTCGTTAGTTAGAATCATCTGCACATATTGGATATTGTCCATATTTAACGTTTAGAGATAAATCAGAATCTTAATTAATCGCTTGGGTGAGTTTTGATCATTGAATCGCTTTGATTTCTTAAAAAAAGGCATCATGCGACACTTAATCTCGGCCTTAATATCATCATTTGTTTATTTTAACCAATTAAAAGTAATGTGCTAGTTCCTCACCTTCATATGAGCGATTTGGTCTTGTTCCCAATTATATCTTTTAGCTTGATTCTCTGCCAACTCAGATTTAGTTTTTATAAAAGCATCATAATTACCCTAAAAAAATGAATTAGATAAGTATACAGTATATTTAAACAGACCGGTAAAAATTATATTGGTTCACAAAATCTTACCCCAAAATAATTTAATCTTTTATTATTTAAATGCATGATGTTGGTACAAACACCGTTAAGGAAATCTTGAGAATGGGAAACTATCACCAAAATACGCTTGTAACTATTTAAAAAAATTTTATATTAAAAAAAAAAACGTTCATAAATTTTTAGACATTTAATTATTAATATTTCTTACGTCCTTAATTCTTCTTCTAACCATACGCATGCTTCTAAGTCTAGATGATTCGTTGGTTCATCTAATAAAAGTAGGTGAGGCCTTATGTATAGTGCTCGTGCTAAAGCTATCCTCATTCTCCATCCTCCTATATATATTTTTTCAAATTGAGTTTAAGAAGGCTAAAACGTTGTTTGAAACGCTACCTGAAAAATCTCTGCATTTTTTATTTTGCATGTCTTTATCAAAACCTAAACCGTGCAAAATATTAGCCGCTTTAGCTTCCGCCGTTTCCGCTCCAATTTCATCCAACCTTTCATACACGTCCATCAACTGATCATGAGATTCTGTGAATATTGCAGTGAGAATAATTTACAAAATAACAATTTTTAAAAGTTTTGATTTTACCTTCGTCGTCGTATTGTGTTAATTCTTCAACTAACTTTTCTAATCTCGCCCTCTCTTCATCCACTTCCATAACCGCCATTAACGATGTCTTGTCACAGGCTCCAATTTCCCTGGTTAAGTGGTAGATATCGATATGATCTTGAATAGGAACTTCTCTTCTACCAAGAGAGGATAAAAGGGTAGATTTTCCTTAAATAAAAAAAAGAATCAATTTTTTTATTCTATAAAAAAAAATGTGTTTTAATTATTATAATAATTACCACTTCCATTCAGCCCAATTAAACCGTACCGTCTACCACAATTTAATTCCAATTTGGTATCGGTTAAAATTTCCGAACCGTGAAACGTAATGGAAAAATTTTCGATTTTGATGTCTCGACTTCGCGGATGCAGGGCTAAAACGCCGGTACAAGCCCTCGCGTTCGCATTCATTTCCATTTCTTTTTCAAAAGCATTCGCCAATTCATCAACTAATAAAATAAAGTTAACATAAATTATATTTAAATAATTATTTTAAAACTTAAATTAAAACGTAATTAAATTTTTTTTTCTTACTTTCGCCATTTGTAACACCATTGGCCGCCTTAATTGCGCCGTTTTCATCCAGTTGGTCACTTTCCTCATTCTTTTGAACAGGTTTCTTTTGGGTTCTTTGTTTAGCTACATCTTTTTTCTTCTGATCCCTCTTCTTTTTCGCGTCCGAAGGCATTTTACTCACTAATTTTTGATATTAATTTAAGAATGTAGAATGTTTAAGACAATTAATCGCACCCGATGGGAACAAAAGATGACTTACGAACACGTGGCTTTCACTTCCTTCTCAAGCGATGGAATTTAATAAAATTGTATAGAAATTTTTTTAGAAATTATCTTGAAACATTCAAGTTCTAAATATGGTTGCAAATCTATATCTTAAAAATTCCACAATAAAATTTACAATGAATCCAAAAGGCCGACTACTGAGTCAAATGTGACGCACCTGCACAATTTTGGCTCCCAACCGCACACGGCAATCGCTTGGAAGCACTTCCCCGACCTTCAAAACCTTTATCAAACTTTATTTAATTTTGATATTTAAAATTGCTTTAATAATTTTATATTTTTTTAATTCTTTTGTAATATAAGTTAATATTCTTAAAAAAAAATTTTAAATCATTTTTGAATTAGAATTAAATTAAAATCTAGATTTATGATGGCAGTGATGCCACAATTTTATATTATCGATAGTAAGTAATTAAC
>JAQGAZ010002086.1:0-20967 GCA_034692225.1 Polydesmus complanatus | reverse complement strand
AAAATCCATTTTCCTTAAAAATTGACTTAGTTATTAATTTTTCAAAACTATACTTTATCTTTACGGACACTATATTTATTTTTTTTACAATGTAAATATGGTTTTAAATTATTTTTTTTTAAGGATTTTAATTAAGTTGTTAACCTTGAAATTTTAAGAGATGACTTTTGAGAAATCGATTTATTTGGTAAAGAAAAAAAAAAAAACAATCATCATTTATCAAATTAATTTTTTTTTTGTTTGTTTTAAAGTTTAAATATTTAAAAAAAATGTGACGTCATAAACGATTTTTTTTTTGGTTTGACAAATTTTGCTTATTAAAATATTACGTCATAATTTAATTAAAAAAGTCTGAGCCTTGGATTAAGAGAATAAGTAAGAAAATTCAGTAGAATTACAGCCATAACATAGTTTTAGGAACGAGTGTCTTTTTCTTCTATTGAAAAAGCACGTTAGAAAAAGACACTTCCAGCAGGCATTTGTTTTAAGCAATTTTAAATAAAAAGTAAATTAAAATTTGGAGACCCACAATACATAAATTTATTGCAACGTCGAATAAAACGCCCTTTCAGTGTCCAGTAAGTTGTTGGGAGTATACAGAAAGGTTTTAGACATACTTTTTCGAACGAGTGTCCATCTCCTTCATTGAAAAAGGCTGTAACTAATGGACACTTCCAAATAAATAGATATTTCATAGTTTTAAAAGAAAAATACATAAGATACGGATGTTCACGAGTAATAATCTGTTAGATAATGGTTCGGAATATTATTAAAAGTGGTTTATAAGTGGTCAGTCCGTCAAAAAGCTTTATATAGAGTAGATTTTCTAACGAGTGTCCCAGTCTCGCATTGAAAAAGCAGGCATGGAATGGACACTCGACAATTTTTCAGTTATACTAGATGTGTTCATTCGTTAGTTGTGCGGGCTAAATGTTTAGCCATAATATCAACATGGAAAAAGGTCTGAACTATCTTTTTTTTTTCTTCTTTATCTGCCAGACCGATGACGCTCGAACATATTTTTTTTTCTGTCCTTCTATTGAGGTGTCTATTTGTTACATATTTTTTCAATGTGAAATATGGACACTCGTGTGTAAATTTTATGCATGGCTTGAGACTTAGTAGGCCCACATGGCGAACATCGATTTACAACGCCTACTATTAAATCTCCAGACTATATTTTTTTTTTTTTAAATATATGGCTTCGTTGTATGGTGAATAACTTATATACCTCTACCGGTACTACGTTATCCAACGATATATCCCAAAATTTAAACAAATAAAATGATGATTCTTTACCTACAAGCAACAAAAAAAAAAAATTCTAAATGAATATACAGTATGTAATTTTTTTTATTTATTTTTATAAGTTTGTTAAAAAAAATTATTATTTATTTTGTTAGACAAACGTTTTCCTGCAAATGCATTTATAAATAAGTCAGTACCGGTATTAAAAAAACCACTTTGATAAGCTCGAATTAATTTGCATTTTCTCCACCTTCTTTTTTTCACCAAATAAAAAAGGCTGAAAGTACCATTTTTTTTTTTTTTTTAAATTGCGATTTTTCTTTAAAAAATATTGTATGTAGTGCGGCCTAAACAGTAGTTACTAAAAGAAACAGAAAGTGATATAATTTTGCTTTATTACAGTGCATTGTAAAGTGATTGTGCAGGTGTCACTTTTACAGCTGTCCAAAACGCATTAAATTTATAATTTCAAATTTGTTTTAACATTTTTTTTAAAAAAAATGTCCAAATTTTAAGAATAATTTGTTTCTGTGCTATTTTAAAGATGGTAAATTTAGAAAAAAAACTTTTGTAGAACTGACTGCAAATAATTAAAAAAATTCCAGCAAATTAAAACCTGTTTTTCTTGAAATTTATTTTTTGGTACTTTCATCCTATTTTATATCACTTCCTCTATTGTAATAAAAAAAATATTAAATTAGTAAAAAGAAATGCATTAAAAAACATAATAATAAAAAGAAATTCACACGATATTATACTAATTATTAGACCATGTTAAAATAAAAAAAAAAACTCACTTGTTTTTACACTTAAAAAAAAATGGACTTGTTTGCTTATTCCACTTTTTTTTTTCAATTTCTTATCAAAAACTTTTAAATAAAAAAATAAAATCTCTTATTTTACTAAGGTAAAGCTCTTAATACAAAATAACTTACACACTTTCATCGATTTTTGACTTTTAAATTCTTAAAAAAAAAAAAATTTTTAAACTAAACAACAACAAAAAAAATTAATTAAACACTAATAAAAATTAATTAAAATGTTGCAAGTTTACTTAATTAATTTTATTTTTTTTTTCCTTACATAAATAATTAATTTCAATTTCGTTAAAAAAAAAAGAAATCTTAAAAGTAATTCTTCGAAGTTTATCTTTTTGCTTTTCGACGTTTTCCGAGTAAATTGCTAATAATATAAAGAGAGAGAATGAGAGAGAGAGAGAGAGAAAGTTGGCCGGGATTATTTATCTAGTGATCGTTATCAATGTCATAAAACCGCAACGATGACTCCCTCTAGCGGTGCTGCTGAGTTGATGGAGAGATGGAGAGCGAGGCAGAGTGATGTTGGCAGAGAGAGAGAGAGAGATATCGATCTGCGTGAGAGATGATGCTGTGAGCCGCTCATCTCATTCCTTTGATCGACGTTCCACGAGGCAAACGTCTCTCTTCTTCTTCTTCTTCCGTTTTGACTTTTTAAGCTTACGTTCGCACAAACTCTCTCTCTTATTCTACTGAATTTAATTAAGTCTGCTCGATTTAACCCCAAAGAAAAACAAACACCCTTTTCAGAAGAAGAAAAAAAAGTGATTGGTTTTTTTTTATATTAGAAGTTGAAAGTGAGATATGAGCGCGGTTTAGGCTATGATGGAGTTTCGATTATTTATTATCGAGATTTTTCTTTGCGCAACTTTGTGTCAATTATCAATTGATGGCAAGAAAAATCAAAGCACCAAAACACGTAAGTCAAGAATTTTTGATTTCCTTTTTTTTTTAAATTTAATGTTACTGTTAGAAAGTAAAAAATCCAAGTTTTGCTATTGTATAGGCCCAAATTTATGTTTTGGAAGTGTCAATTATTAATTCTTTTTTGTGTGTTAAATTCAATTTTTTAGGTGTGAGATTCAGTTTTTAAGGTGTAAAACTTAGTTTATTAGTGAAAAATTCAATTATTGTTTATACTGAAAAATGCAATTCTTAAATAGAAAAATGTTGTTTTTTCAACATGCAAAATTAGATTTTTATTTGAAAAATTTGATGTTTTTAGGTGTAAAAGTTATGAAAATTAGATTATTTATAGTAAAAAATGCATTTCTTAAATGAATAATTTGGTTTTCTTAAATTGCAAAATCCATTTTTGAAGCAAAGCATTTTTTTATGGTGTAAAACTTAATTTTTCAGTAGGCTTATAAAATTCGAAATGTAATGAGCAAAGTACTGTTTACTTCTAAAGATGAAAAATTAATTTTTTAAAAGGATGAATAATTTTTGTTTTTAAAAATTCAAAAAAAAAATTATTTATTTAAAAATAATTTTTTTTTTTGGCATAAAACTTTATTTAATAAAAAGTAAATTCATTTTTAATATTAAAAATGAAATGCATAAAATATTTGCTGAAATATAAATTTTAATTTTTTTTTTTTGAAGAGCAAAGTACTGTTTACTTCTAAAGATGAAAAATTAATTCTTTAAAAAGATGAATAATTTTTGTTTTTTAAAAATTCAAAAAAAAATTATTTTATTAAGAATAATTTTTTTTTTTTTGGCATAAAACTTTATTTAATAAAAAGTAAAGTCATTTTTAATATTAAAAATAAAATGCATAAAATATTTGTTGAAATATAAATTTTAATTTTTTTTTTGAAGAGCAAAATTTATTTTGTAAACTGCAAATTTTAATTTTTTTTTAGTTTAAAAAATGCATTTTTTAAAGAGAATTTTTTTTTAAAAAAAGTAAGTTTTTGTTACTTACAACTTTATCAAATCAAATAAAAAACTTGTGAGTATTTTTTACATTTTTTTTATTATGTCTATCATAATAAAGTACTGGCAATAGTATTTTTTTAAGTCTTAAATTACATATATATATATGTATATTTATTTTCCTTAAAAAATTTTAGTTTATTGAATTTTTTTCTTCATCCAAAATTAAGTAGAATCCAAGAATTAAATATTTATATAAAGCCACCTTATTTATTTTTTTTATAGAAAAATTAAACATTTAATAAGAAAAAATACTCTCATTCATTTTTTTTATTATTATTACCTAAAAAACAAAAAAAAAAAAAAAACATCAATTTTTTTTTCTATTAGTAGATATAAATCTTCTTCCTGCATTATTATAATGCAGTCTTTTTTATTATTTATAAACAATAAATGTAAAGCTTTACTTAAGCCTAACTTTTTCTCATTCGGAAGCAACAACTGACTATCTCAATGCTTAAAAGGGGGAGCATCATTATTATATTATGTTCCGTTGTTGCTCTCAACCCTTCAAAAATTATCGTACAACATTATCATAAAGACAGCAAAACGTGTAGCCTACTGTAAACAATGTCTAGCTCAAAATTTGGTGATTTTTATAAAAATAATATTATAAAGTGCGGCTTCATAACTTAGTCATCTGCCGATGCATTTCAATAGAGAAGTGACTAAGTTGTAAAGCAGCAATGCTAATTTTTCCTCTTCTCCCAGATGAGAGAACCTCAATAAAAATCGCTCCGTTTAAAAGGGAAAACTTTTATAATATAACTTATTACGCTCGACCAAACATGTAAAAATATAAATATTTCTCTGATATATTTAACGTGAAAGACATTTTGTGGCTCACTCTTTCTTCATTTTATAAATAACGAGTTTGGAATTTAATTATACCTATTATTGCTATAGAAAGATAACAAAATGTTACAAATTTTCCGTCTCTAAACATAAAATTGCCTTCTCTAAAATCTTATTGTCTGCTGCTTTACAACTCAGGCATTTCAAAAAGCGAATTTGACTTAAGTTAAAGAAACATCAAAAATGTAAACAAAATCAAATTTTTATCTTACAAAGAAAATATTTACCATGTTAATTAACACGTCAATATTTAATTTCTAAATTAGATTTTCTTTTATTTCACAAAAAAAAAAAAAAATGTAAACAATGCAAATTTATTTATTTATTTTTAAACATAAACAAATGGTCTACTTTCATCTCAAAACAGGGTAAACATTTTCTTTACTGCCTTTTTCATTATTATTATTATTAAAATAATAAACAAAAGCCATCAATTTCAATCTTTTCCGCTTTTTTTGTTATTACGAAAAAATCTTTTTAACAAAAATTATTAATTAAATTTTAATAAGTGTTGTTGCGGTGAGCGTCACTCAAGACATTAATTAATTAATTTTTTTTTTACTCTATTTCTTCCCTCGTCGTCTGCTGTAATATATAGAAAGCAAAGAGCGGAGCTGTCGCGCCCCCCAGGTGCTGGTCCGCAGCGGAGAAGGCGTCAACATCACCTCCAACAGCATTGATTTTCAAGGCATCTTGGAGGTGCAATTCTTAGGCACTTTCCCGCCCTTTCGACTGCACCGCGTATGCAAGATTAAGTGCGTCAACGGTCGATGGCTGGGGCCCCTATGCAACATCGAAGAAGGTCAGTCACTTAAAGAGTTTCGGGTGGGGGGTGGGTTGTAAAAACAAATGGAGGTAGGTGTCCGTCGGGGGAAATAACCGTCTTAGCATTCAAATTGATAGGCTCAATTGTGAGTCACACCGGAAATAGAAGGACGCACTCACCTAAATTAAACTGGCAAATGTGACACTAAACATGTCATCTAATTTCATGTAAAAAAATGTCATTGATTTTTTTTGTTTTTAAATTTATAATATTAAATTAGACTTTTGAAGGGATTCTATGGAGCCTTATTAAATGCACTTCCGGCAGTAGGAGGCCTAATTGATTTTAAGGATTTTATTATAGCTTCGTTTCGGTTTTAAAAGTCTTTACTGAATGTTTCAAGAGAACTTAGTGAGTGTTTTAAAGAGTGTAGTGAATGTTTTAAGAGAGAAATAAAATAGGATGAAAGTACCAAAAAGCAAATTTTACGAAAAACAAGTTTCAATTTGCTGAAATATTTTTAATTAGTAACAGTCAATTCTACTGAAGATTTTTAATAATTAGTAATTTTAAAATAGTACCAAAACAAAATATTCTTAAAAACTGAACAATTTTTTAATGAACTATTAAAAAATTATGTAAATATTTAAATTCTAAATGTGTTTTAGACAGCTGTAAAAGTGGCTCCTGGACAATCCTTTTACTTGCCATGTTGTTGCCAGCAATTAATGCACCAAATTAAAGCTAATGGCATTTTCATTGTTTTTGGCAGCTATAAGACACAGTACATGCAGCATTTAAAAAAAAAATATCCATTTTTATAAAATGGTACTTTCAGCTTTTTTGTATTCTCACTTAATAATGTGGTTTTAAAGGCTGTAGTAAGTGATTGTTCAGTGAGCATTTTTTTGAATAATTTAGAAAATGCTTCTTTCGGGTTTTTTTTTTTTTATCATTTAGTTATACTTAGCAATTATTTTTAGGACTTTAGTGAGCGTTATTTTAATTTAATTAACGATTTTTCTAGCTTATTCATCGTTATTGAGTATTTTACTGGTATGATTAGCACTTTTTGATGTTTAGTGAACGTCTTTAAGTGATCGGCAAATTTAGTAAATATTGTTTTCTTGTTAGTAATTATAAATAATTGCTCGCGAGGGATTTTAGTAAGTGTTTTTAAAAGCTTTAGTGAATGAGTTTAGTAAATGTTCCCTAAATTATTTATCAGTTTGGAGAGAGCTTTCACTCGCATCTTAAGCTTTTAGTGACCGCAATAGTGACGTTTCCCTAACGTTATCCTTCTTTCAAAAGGCTTTCCTCTTCTGCGGGCTCTCATCAATTAAGTCCCTGCCTTTTTGATGGCCGAGCCAATTACATCCGTTTAACGACGTCTCGGATTTATGGAGCGCACTAATAAGTTAATTAAACCGTGTTCGTTGCAGACGGCTTGCGCTTCCAGCCCATGCTCCGCAGCTGCCAATTAGAGCAGACGCCATCTCACGTGCGCCTGCTGTACGAGGGGAAGACGTGGTGGCCCACCCCGGGCATCCAGTTCGCCCACGGCACCCTGCTCCACGCCCGCTGCGAACAGGTCGGCCTCTACAAGTTCGTGGGCAACTCCACCATTCGCTGCCGCAACGGACATTGGGAGAAGCGGCTGCCCTCCTGTCTGCCCACCACCTACCTCACCAACTTTACCGGTCAGTGTGATAGGGGGGCCATCTATTTGGGAAGGAAATGAGGGTGTGCGCTGCGGGGGAAAAAACAAACTCTTAATAATAATTATCTTATTAATACTTTGGTGTACATCGTTATGAGTTTTTAATAGAGAAAGTACTAATAACACTTATTAAATGCCATAAATAAAGACATTTTAACGGTGGGGGAAAAACATGGACTTTCCATCCAAAAATAGAAACAAATATCAAAATTTAATCACTAAAGTTTTGGCAAACTATGGAAACCATGAATAGAAATTAATATTAAAATCATGGAAGAGGATACGAAAACAACAAAAAACAGTTTCAAAAATTATAGATACAGGCACTGAAACTTTAAAAACACATATTAAAACTACTGTATAAACACAGACCTTAAAACCATAAACAGAGTTCCTAAAATTATAAACACAGACCCTAAAACCATAACAACAAGTACAAAACCCATGGAAACAGGTACAAAACCCATGGAAACAGGTGCAAAACCCATGGGAACAGGTACAAAACCCATGGAAACAGGTTCAAAACCCACGGAAACAGGTACAAAACCCAGATAAACAGGTACAAAACCCTGGGGCACAGGTACAAAACTCATGGAGACAGGTACAGAACCCAGGGTAACGGGCACAAAACCCATGGAAACAGGTACAAAACCCATGGAAACAGGTACAAAACACACGGACACAGGTTCAAAACCCATAGAAAGGGGTACAATATCCCGCATACGGGGGTGCAAAATCAGGAAAAACAGGTTCAAAATCCACAAAAACAGGTGCAAAACCCATGAAAACAGGTGCAAAACTCATAAAAACAAGTACAAAACTCATAAAAACAAGTACGAAACCCATGAAAACAGATATTAAAATCATAGAAACAGGTATTAAACTAATGGAAACCAATTCAAATTATAAAAACAAAAGGCTAAAAACTATAAAAACAATTGCAAAATCCATAAAATAGATGTTTCACACAATAAAAATTGGAAACTCAAACTATAAAAACAGACATTAAGGTTATACAACCTGGCACTAAAACTGTATAGGCCTAAGGCAGATGCTGAAATCATAAAAAAGGTACTGAGTTCATGGAAACCCATATTAAAGTCGTAGGAACAGATACTAAAATCATAGAAGCAGGTGCTAAACTTGAAAATAGCCCATAAGTGACCTCTCAAGTGCCCTCATTACAGACACTAAAGCCTGAGAAAACTTAACTTACGTCTTTTAAGAGTGTTTCTGCGCGCGCACACCTAACATTTGTTCTAAACATTATTGCCCTAATATTCGTTTGGTTTGCGCAGATAGTAAAGCCCCGCCCTCTATCCTCTACCAGATCACTTCCGGAAGTGCCGCTCCCAGCGATTCTGGGGAGCTCATTGTGTATCCCGGAAGTATTCTGCACTTGGACTGCATGTACCCACGGAAGGACGGAAACCCTCAATGGTCTTGGTCTCCAGTTCACAGGTACCTTTCGAGCTGTCTCCTTCGAGGCTTCCGTACACTACTTGACTTTTGAGTATGGTGTTTAGGCAATATCCGGTGGCATGGGCAATGGCGCCTCACGAGAAGGACTGGAACTACCGGCTGTCCATTTACTACGCTCGGCCTCACGACAGCGGCACCTTCCTCTGCTCCACGCCCCACGGGCTCACCAACAGCCTTACCATCGCCACCAAAGCCATCGACTGCCCCAGCATCAGGGTTAACACCTCCACCACCCGTCTGATCAACGAGGGCTACCGGCTCAACGATAAGGCCAAGTTCGTGTGCAACGAAGGGCATCTGCTGGTAGGCGTGGCGGAAATGACGTGTCTGTGGACCGGAAAGTGGTCGGACGAAGCGCCATTTTGCGAAGGTAAATATTATTTTAAATGTTCACACTTTTAAAGGTAACTTAAGGGGCGAATCAAAAAAGAAAATCTGACATTACACGCGGGTGAGACTTGAGTATACAGTATATATTTTTCAAAGTTTGAGCAAATACTTGTCTAAGAATAAGTAAAAACTTGTCTAAGAATAAGTAAATATTTTTTTAAGATTGAGTTGGTACTCGTCAGAAATTTAGACAATACTTGTCAGAGATTGAATAGATATTTTTTTAAGTTTGAGTAGATACTTTTTATTTTAACTTAGGTAAATACTTTTTTAAGATACAGTAAATAATTTTTTAAGATTCTGTAAATACTTTTTTTTTTAAACTTGAGTAAATACTTTTTTTTAACTTGAGTAAATACTCTTTTTTAACTTGAGTAAATGCTCTTTTTTTAACTTGAGTAAATACTTTTTTTTAAGATTGAGTAGAGTAGATAAATTTCAAAAATTTAGAAGCTACTTTTTTTAACTTGAGTAAATACTTTTCTGAAATTAAGTAGATACTTGCGTGGAATTGAGTAGTTACATGTGCAAGATTGAGTGGATACTTGCCAGAGATTGAGTAGATACTTTTTTTTAGATTGAGTAAATACTTTTTTTTTTAAATTGAGTAGATAGCCTACTTGTCAGAGATTGAGTAGGTACTTGTCAGAGATTGAGTAGGTACTTGTCAGAGATTGAGTAGGTACTTTTTTTTAGATTGAGTAGGCTAGATACTTTTTTTCAGATTGAAAAAGTACTTTTCGGAAATTGAGAAGATACTTTTTTGAGATTCAGTAAATACTTTTCTGAAATTAAGTAGATAGCTTACTTGCGAAAGATTGAGATTGAGTAAATACTAACTTGTGATTGAGTACATGAATATACTACATGATTAGCTACATCATGTGTAAGATTAAGTAGATACCTTTCTAAGATTGAGAAAATGCTTGTGTTAGATTGAGAACATACTTTAAAAAAAATTAGGTAGATACTGTAGTTGTTTGAGGCTGAGTAGATACTACTCTAGGACTTAGTAGATGCTTTCAGAACTTCTACATACTTTTAAGAGGTTTAATTGCTTACTTTACTAAATTAGTGTTTAGTAATTTTTATATATTTTTTTTTTACAGTGTTGTACTGTCCTAAGTTAGTGGCTCACGACGACAAATTGCAAATTATAGGCAACGAGAACACGCACAAGGCCAAAACTCAGTTCCGGTGTCCTAAAGGCCATCGCATCGACGGCCCTTCTGAAATCACCTGCGTGAACGGCACCTGGACGGACAACATTCCCCTCTGCGTCGGTAACTATCTTTTCCTTAGGACCTCAGGGCCTTCTAATGACGCTGGTATTTTAATGGTCAGCGGTGTATTGCGAGGCCCCTCCCGTTCCGGAGCACGGCAAGCTGATCGGAGGAGAAAAGTACTTGGTAGGGGACAAGGTCAAGTACGAGTGCGACGAGGGCTACATGCTGATGGGCGAGTCCTACGTCTTCTGCGTGGGGCCAGGCAACTGGGACAATTCCTTTCCCTCGTGTAAACAAACGAGCCCTAATTGGCCTTCATTCATTAATTAATTCATTAACGAGCTTCGATGTAATTTTAATTGTTAGGTAAAGCCGTGTGCGAAGCGTTGAAAAAGGTGGAAGATGGGAAGATCCAACCGATATCTCAGTATTACGAAGTCGGAGATTCTGGTAATTTAATAATTAATTAATTAATTCAATTAAATATTAATTAAATGATTATTGCGTGTAGTGACGATCAGCTGCGACGATGAGTTTATCATCCACGGGGCGCAGAAGCTGCTGTGCGTAGGCCCTGGCAAGTGGTCCGGCTCTCTTCCCGACTGCAAACCTTTCATCTTTTGAAGTGGGAAGGAAACACAACCGGAAGTGCACAAACATTTTATCATTGGAAAATAAATCGGGAGATAAAAGTTAGTTTTTTGACTAAGATAAATAAGGATAGTTACAATTTTCAAGCAATCAGATAGTAATTATTTTTGGGAGAATCACTCGATCGATTGATCGATAGAGTCGATGGAAAATCTTGAAATATCAGAAAATGCACATTTATTTATTTATTTTTTTTATTTTTTATTTATTTTTAAGATTTTTAAATTTTCTCAATTTCAGATTTTTTTTTTTTTTTTTTTGATTTTTGAGATTATTGAATATTTTGTTAATTTTCAAAGTTTTTTTTATTTAATTTAATCTTCATAATAATTTTGAATTTTATTGATTTTCAAGATTTTTAAAATTTTTTTTTTTTTTGGATTTTTTTCTTTTTAAATTTTTTTATTTTCTGGATTTTTTTATTTATTTTTATTTTTTTATGAATTTTATTAATTTTTAAATTTTTTTTTTTGGATTTTTTTTTTGAATTTTTTTTCTTTTTTTTTTTTTAACTTGACTCTTTACATTTTTTTCCCTGTCTCAATTTTCAATTTTCAACTTTCCAAATTCTTTTTTAAATTGCAAGAATTTTTTTTATTATTAAACCTAATATAATAATAAATTAATTAATGTCGACCAGTTAGAGCCGTCTCCTTTTTAGCGCGGAAATGACCTTAGACAAAACCAAACAGATAATAATTTCCATCAAGAGTACAAAACTTCCGCACACTCCGTGACACCCTGTACGCTCCCTACAGTGCTCGTCAAAAGTAATAATCTCTAATAATAATAATTGCATCCAGCGTATTATTACACACCACGCCATACACGACGAAAAGATAAATCGTTATCAACCTCAGTGGTCATTTTAGTGGTCAAAGGTCATTAGCAGAGAGAGAAAGAAAAAAAAAATCTCATCAATTTATCAGATAATATTATTATTACGATCGGAAAAAAAAAATCATTTCTTTCCTTAATAAAAAAACGGAAGGGGGTGGGATTTATGACGTCATTAACTCTCTCTTCGCGGGTGTCCATTATTGGATTTTCTTTTCCGACCACTCTATTACACACACTCACTCACTCCTAGTGATTTATAGTCAATGTGCTCTGTGTAATTCATGATTTATAATAATAATAATAATAATAAAAATGTTCTTTTTCCGTTTTTATGGCTTTTCCTTTTTTTTTCCTTTAGAAATTAACCTCACTCACTTTTATCGCTTCTCATTCATTATTAACCAAGTTTTTTCATTTTCTTTTTCTTTTAAAAAAATATTTTTTGTTATTATCTTGACAAGGAGAATAAAAAAAAAATATATATACATGTACAGTATGTAAATTAATATATATTTTTTTTTGTTTCTAAGAGTTATTTTGGTAATAGCAAAATTGAAGAAGAAAAACATTGGTCATTTTTCTATTGAAAAATATGAGTTAAATTTCTCATAAAAATTAAATAATTAAATAAATAAATAAAAAAAAAAAAAATTTGCATTGTTTAAATTTTTTTATTTATTTATTTTTTTTCATTTTTATTTTGAATTTTGAACATACACGGTGTCCATAAAAAAATCGTACCCAACTGAATCGCTATTAAATCTTTTTATTAATAATATTTAAATATTTGAGTGACACACGGAAAAACTTTTCTTTAAAGACTTTTTTTTTTTTTTAAATTTTTTTACATTTTTTTAAATTTATTTTAAATTTTTTTAAATTTTAAAGCTTGAGATTTTATACCCTCAAACATTAATTAATAATAGTAAATTAACGATTATTTTTTTTTTTTATTACCGGTACCAAAAAAAAAAAATAATCCAATGAAGATTAAAGAAACAAAAGTGTATTGTTGTGTGTTAACCCATTCAAACAATAATAAATTAAATATCTTAATCCTTATCTACCAATTTATTATTATTTATTTATTTAACCAACATTTTTATTATTGGAAAAAAAAAGAAGAAAAAAAAAATCAGTTGAAAGTTTTGAGTGCGAGTGAAAATGTCGGTGGAAAAAAGTCGTTTGGAGCTGTGGGATTACGTGAGTATGTCGGTGGTGGTGTTCCTATCGGCCGCCGTGGGCTTCTACCACGTGTTCCGCGTCCGCCACTCCAAAGTGACCAAAGAGTTCTTAGTGACCAGCCACGATTTAGGTCTCTTTCCGCTCATCATGTCGGCCAGCGCCACCTACCTCTCGGCCATCACCATGATGGGCTTTCCTATCGAGGTGTACATGACCGGTCTTAACTTCACTCTCATCTGCTTCCCCTTCCTCTTCATCGCCGCCATCGGAAGTCATCTCTTCCTTCCGGTCTTCTTCAAACTCAACAGAAACACCATCTACGAGGTACTTAGAACATTCAACTTCAAGGTACTTTACGAGTTAAAATTTTTACGTTATTATGTTTTTAGTATTTGGAGCTGAGGTTTTGTAAATCGGTGAGATTGTGCACTTCCTTTCTGCAGAGTCTGCAAGTGGTAAATTATCTATTTCAACGTACACGGTGGTTCAATAAAAAGTAGACCTCAATTTCATGTCACATACAGTGTTTCTAATGCTTGAAGTTGATTACGTATTCAAATGTATTATAGTGTATATTTGAATCATAGTGTTGGTTTACTTAATAGGATAAGTTTAATATACGAGATTATAGAAAAAATAAAGCTTGGTTTACTTTTTATTGAACCACCGTGTATAGCATTTATACATTATAAGTTTATTCATAATGATTTTAATTTAATTAGCTTTTGTACACTGCGGTGGTAATGTACGCCCCTTCATTAGCTTTAAGTCAAGGTAAGCTTCACTAAGAAGATTTTTCATCTCCCTTATCTTACTATTTCTTATCTTATAAAAAAATAATGCTTTTTTTAACTTATAAAATTACCGTACAAATGTTACCATAACTAAAATTCTTAGCATTTTTTTTTTAAGATAAGGAAAACATTTTTGCTTTAAATATAATTTAATAATTCTAAACTTAAATCAAGTGACGTCACAAATTATAAGAATTATAAGAGAATTTTTTTTTTTAAGATAAGAAAAAAAAAAAATTTTAAAAATATTTTTTGTCTTAAGAATAATTATTTTAATATTATTACTAATATAGTATTATTATTTTCTTTTGCTAAATACAGTGACTGGAATCCATGTGTGGACTTCCGTCGGTTCGATCGGAGTGGCTTGCATCTTATACACTTCAATGGTAAATTTTAGAATACTTTTTGAGATAAAAATTATTTTTATTGTGTTTGTTTATTTACAAACACGTGTTAGGGAGGGATAAAAGCGGTTGTGTGGGCGGATTTGACGCAGTTTTTAGTGATGATTGCAGTATTCTTGCTCATCATAGGCAAATCTTACGTGGACATAGGAGGCTACCAGGTGGTATGGGAGCGATTGTCCCGAGGAAACAGAACCCAAACAATCATGTATGACGTTCGCAATTTTTATTTGACACAAAATGGAATTATTTCCCCTACACCAACAGATGGAGTTCGAGCCCCAATAGCCAGTACTCGTTCTGGTCCATGTTCGTGGCGCACTCCATCTTCTTCCTCCAATCCTTCACCATTAACCAATCGATGATGCAGCGCAACCTCTCCAATTCCACTTTGAAGCGAGCCCAAATGTGAGTCCCATTTATTTCAAATTCACAAAGTTCAAACAGTTACACTCTGGTTGTTGGCAGCACGTACTGGGGCGCGGCTATAGGAGTGACGTTGGGCCAAGTGGTGTACATGGTGGAGGGTGTCCTGCTCTACGCCTACTACCACGACTGCGACCCTTTGCTCAGCGGAAAGATCAGCTACAGAGATCAGTTGATGGCTCTTTTCGCTCTCGATGTCCTCTCCTTCTGCAAGGGTCTTTCCGGCGTGTTTGTCGCCGGTATCATGTGCGCCACTTTAAGGTAACACCGCTAACTTACTCATTCAATATCCAACTTAGTGCAAGAAGCTGGATTTTTAGTACGTTGTCTTCGATGCTCAACTCCTTAACAGCGATCACTCTGTCCGACTTTATCAAGACGTACAAACCGGATTTATCGGACCAAATCTCTATGAAACTATCCAAATACCTAGGTATTACGAGGTCTCGTACAACGCGTCCTTACATAACGCTGGTTAAATAAGTTTTTTTTTCTTGTTATTCATTTGTAGCGGTGGTTTTCGGCGTCGCTGCCATCGCTTTAGTTGCCTTAATTGAAAACTTGGGCGGCATAATCAAAGTAAAAATCAAAATTAAATTTATTAAAAATCAAAATTAAATTTAGTAAAAATCAAAATTAAATTTAGTACAAATCAAAATTAAATTTAATAAAAATTAAAATTAAATTTAGCAAAAATCAAAATTAAATTTAGTAAAAATCAAAATTAAGTTTAGTGAAAATCAAAATTAAAATTAGTAAAAATCAAAATTAAATTTAGTACAAATCAAAATTAAATTTAGTACAAATCAAAATTAAATTTAGTACAAATCAAAATTAAATTAAATTTAGTAAAAATCAAAATTTAATTTAGTAAAAATTCACATTAGTATCAATAATAATTATTTCGTTTAATTTGTGGTACTTTTAGGCTGCGTTTGGGATTGGCGGAATGATAGGAGGACCGATATTCACTATATTTACGATCGGAATGCTCTTTCCATCTGTCACCTCAAAAGTTAATAATTGCACTTTAATGTTCCGATTTCGAAGTAGGCTACTGTAATAATATATTTGTTTGTTTTTGATTTTAGGGAGCGGTAATTAGTCTCCTCTGCTCCACCATTCTCCCCGCTTGGTCTTTCGTGGGCAATTTGATGAGGAACAAACCGTTGGTCCACGCTCCTCTGCTCACCTCCGGCTGTCTAAATCAAACGCTCCTCTTTACTCAACGAGAAGAAATGGTCAACGCAACAGCACAAAGGTATTATTATTATGTGCCTATACACGCTGTCTTTCGATTGTTCCAAGTGGCAATTAAATTCTAATGTGTTTAATGTTTTTAAATATTCTAAGCACGTACCTAGATGATTTTTACGACATTCCCTCATTTTGGTACGCACCTTGGAGTTTAACAACAGGCGTCATTGTCGCTCTAATATACACAAAACTCACCGGTAATTTCAGACAATTGTTATTTTTTTTAACACGTACTTTAAAATAATAATTAAATTGCTCTTAACAATTGATTTAATTTTTTTTGTTGGGCTTTGAAGGTGGTCAAGATGTGTCGCGAATGGATCCTGATCTCGTTTTTCCCTTCATTAGTAAGCAAATCCTCGAGAAAAACCGACTTAAAGTGAACAAAAATAAACTAGGTAACTGAATAAAATATAATAATAAATTTTTAAAAAAATTGATTGATAATTAATAATTATTGCTAAAAACAAATGATTTTTTTTTTAAATATAGATTTGGAAGAGTTGAAAAAAGATGGAGAAATTATCCAACCATTGTTAACATCCGAAAAAGAAGACCAATTTTAACGCACTCATTAGATTTTAAACTTAATTTGAAAAGAGATTTGAAAAAAAACAAGATTCAAAGTGAATCACGATTTACCATAGAAATCCATGTAAATATCGATGATACGTTCTCTCACTATCATTTTTCTATGGAGAAAGGTAAATAAAAATAAAAATTTGAAAAGATTCGTAAAAAAATTTTTTCCACTTGATTTAATTTTTAATTTTAAATGAGTTAATTAAGTTAATAATACTAATTATTGTTAACGAGTGTTGTCATTGAACAGCATGTGTCTGACATTCTCCCACGATCCGTTATTAGGATTTGGCTTTATTTGCAACAGAAAGTTCATCAAGTTGTACACGTCCACCATGTTAATAGGAGGAGCGTCGTAGTTCAGCTTTAAATCTTAATTTAAATTTAAAAAATTAAATAATATTTTTTTTTTATGATTTTAAAAGCGCAGAGTGCTGTGTACCTGGACCTTTAGCCATAAAAAATGCCCTCATGTCGCTGAGTTCGGATGGGAGCCAACCGTGATGACCTTTGAGGTTGAAGGTGGACCAATCTCTGGGTGGAAACTGATTCGAAAGGAAAAAGATTCGTTAAAAATAATTAAAGGACCCCGGTTTTTCACTGGGCCCCCATACTCAGGCACCAGGCCTGCAAAGGCCATTTATATTCATATTTTCAGAAGAAACAAATAAGTTTATTAAATTTTTTGTGATTTTTGAGAAAAAAATTCTCGCTTAAATAGTTGACTTGAATTTTTAGGTAACCACTCGCGCAAATGGAATTTCAAGAAATAAATAGTGGCGCAAATAAAGTTTCAAGAAGTAAACAGTCGCGCAAATAGAGTTTCAAGAAGTAAACACTCTCGTAAGTAGAGTTTCAACGAGTAAATAGTCGCGCAAATGGAGTTTCAAGAAGTAAATAGTCGCGCAAATGGAGTTTCAAGAAGTAAATAATCGCGCAAATTGAGTTTCAAGAAGAAAATAGTCGCGCAAATAGAGTTTCAAGAAGAAAATAGTCGCGCAAATGGAGTTTCAAGAAGTAAATAGTCGCGCAAATGGAGTTTCAATAAGTAAATAGTCGCGCAAATGGAGTTTCAAGAAGTAAATAGTCGCGCAAATGGAGTTTCAAGAAGTAAATAGTCGCGTAAATAGAATTTTAAGAAGTAAACAGTCGCGCAAATAGAGTTTTAAAAAGTAAATAGTCGCGCAAATGGAATTTCAAGAAGTAAATAGTCGCGCAAATAGAGCTTCAAGAAGTAAACAGTCGCGTAAATTGAATTTTGAGTAGTAAACAATCGCGCAAATTAAGTATTGAAAAGCAAATTCTCGTTCAAATCAAATGGAATAAACTTTGATTAACTTCAAGGGAAGAAAGTGCTTACGGGATAGATGTAGACGCTGCCTTTGGCTGCTACCAAAATAGGAGGCACCCTGCAGTGACGTTTGTAATGCAATTCTTCGGGAATTTCCCCAGCTTTCCACACGTAAATATTTGGCACTGTTTTCAAACTATTGTACACCTAAAATTCATTTAAACAAAAACCAACATCGTAATGTTATATTTTTTTTAAAGCAACAATAATTGACCATCTAATTCACTTTATCTACTTTCCCCGCGTACGGAGTGATTTGCATGAGCCCTCCGCTTCCGATAGCCAGAGCCACGTCGTCCGGGTCCATCACCGTCCCTAAGTCCAACCTCGCCATCTTCTGAATGTTGGTCATTCCGTGATCGGACACCATCATCACGTTCACCTAATAAACAAAATTATATAAAAGCAGAGCCATTTTGAGTTTTAACATTTAAAAAAAAAAGAAATGACTGACGCGATTGGTGAGTTGCAATTGGTCCAAATAGTTCAACACTACACCGACGGAAGCGTCCATCCTCTCCACGGCCCTTTGCATTTCGTACGACTCTGGACCGTAAATGTGACCGATTATATCCGGGTATTCGCAGTAAACGACACCCACGTCCGCTTCATTCTTGAACATCCTGGATGAAACACACAGAAAAACAGGTTAGAAACGATTAATGCCAATGTCTTAGTCTAAATGCCATTGAGTGTTTTACTTGTCTAAGACGGCGTAAGTGTCCTGCTCGAACTCCTCCAGACCCATGGAAAAGGTGTACTTCTGATGGTAGAAGGGTAGGAGGCCATTGATGGGCACGTGGCAGCCGGGCCAGTTGTAGACGTAGGTCCTGAGTCCGACGCGCTGAGTGCTGGTCCATAGAGGCTCAGCTTGTTCCCACCAAAAGGGCATAGATCCGTTGTCGTCGGTGTCGGTGGTAAAGAACATGTTCCGCCGCTTGTCGTACATGACGTTGTCGATGAAGCCGTGATTCTCCACGAATAAACCTAAAAACCAACATCAAAAGTGAAGTTTAATTGGTGCCAAAAAGTTGTGATTTTTTAATCCTTGTAGACTCACCCGTTAGAATGGAATAATATCCGGGGTAGGAGAGAGAGGGAAACACCGGTCTCATGTATTCGGCGTGAACGCCTTCGAACCGGAAACGCTCGAAGTTGGGTAAGTTGGTGAAATCTCCGAAATAATCCCATCTGAAACCGTCCAACAAAATTAGCAACAATTTATTATTATTATTATTATGGTTAGTAGTAGTAGTAGTAGTAGTAACAACTTCCGGCGCCAAAAAAAAGCTGTTTAAAATTTTCCATCTCAAAGATAACACACACAAAATAATTGTTATTAAGCTTTGAGCGCGCATCTTCCGCACTTTTTTTTTAATAATAATAAATTATACTAATTACTTTAAAGAAAAAAAAACTTTCTATTGTTATTTTTTTTTATAAAAAAAAAAAAAAAAAGTTAATCCGGGATAAAAAAAAAAAAAAGGTAATTAACGCAGAGTCCGAAACTGAATCTTCATTTGTAATTCAAGTAATTAATTAGAATTTTATTTAATTAGTGTTTCGCATTACCAAAAAAACTTTGTTAATTTTAACGATGGAAAATGATACGCGTTTAAAACCTAATTTTAAGATAATAATAAAATGACCTCAGCAACACGAATCCTCTGCTTGAATTCGTCATCCGGTATCTCAAAAAAAAAAAAAAAAAAAAGGATTTTTAAATAATTATTGATGTGGAAGTGACTTTTTTTTGATGTCAAATGACCGCAGGAACACGATTCCGAGGTCCATCAGTCTCTTTCTCATTGATTTGACATTTTTTTTTTAATGTTTTTAATTGAAACTTCAATCCGTCAAGACACTTTTTTGAAACTTCTCGGGTCTCATAACTCAAAAACTAAAAGAGATAGAGACTCGTGGGTCACGCCATCGTGTAGAGCGGGTCATTTTACATACCCATAAAAAGTTTCATATTGATGAATGGTCTTATTTGAATATATTGAAAAGAGATTTTGAATTAAAATTCAAAAACCGTAAGTTTATCCAAAAAATAAATAAATAAATTAATAAATTTAAAAGTTTTTTTTTTTTTGAAAAAATTTTTTTTTTTTAAACTTTAAATTTTAATAAAAATGTAAAATGATTCGCTAAACTTACTTATTTCCTTAAAAATTTATTACTAAAAATTTATAACCGTGTGTAAAATTTTACCATCGAGTTTTTGTTTATACAGGTGTACAATGTACTCCGTCATATATGAGTTGCCCCCTCACTCAGCAACAACACTGTCGGCAGACCACGTGATGAAAATTCACTGGGAAGGAGGAAGTGATCACGAGCGCTGTGCTCTTCAAATGCAGCAGTGAGGTTGACGTCGAAGGTTAGCTCCGATCTTAGTATTAAACTTCTAGAAACTTCTAAGAAAAATCTTTGTGGAAGACGATGATTTGTACGCGATCGACGTGGATTTCACCAAAAAGTAAGTGTGTGTTTTAACTGATACTGTTAATGGCATTAGGCGAGGCGAACGTCGGTTACTGTACTGTGAAATGCTTATCTATGGAAAATAGCGAGAATGCAACATCCCGGTTGAATAATTATTACATTTCCGTGAGTAGTTCTTTTTCTTTTGTATGGTAAATTTAACGTTGAAGAGAAAAACAAAAATATTCTAATATTAACAAGTTAACACAAGACTTAAAAGGACACGAAAAAAAAGAGGTCATAACGCATGCGCAGTCAACGAGATTTAAGAAAATAGTTGAATTTCCCGCACAAGAGATGCTCATGCGCATGCTCAGTAAGCCTGCGCTAACACTTATTAAAAGAAGGTATTTTTTTAAAGTAGCGGACGTCGTCAAAATGTTCAACGGCTACGCTCGATTTTTTTTTGAATGGCCGCTAGGTGGCGTTGAAGCGTTTAAATAACGAAGCGCGTTTGATTTGACTCATGACTTTTTAGATGTAAAATGAGCTCAGGAACACGATGCCGTTGTCCGTTAATCGAAATCTCATCGATTTCAAAAGT
>JAQGAZ010002085.1:0-20976 GCA_034692225.1 Polydesmus complanatus | reverse complement strand
CTGATTGGTCGAAAACGCCTCCCACACTAAATCCCTGCAATCTGATTGGGGGGTGCTACAAATCACTACACTACTGTCGTTCGGCGTTTGACATCAATTGTCCCCGCCCATACCAGTGCGAAGAGCTGGGGAGTAAACGACCGCCATCCTCGCGGCTTTTTCAGCCGTAAAAAAAAAAAACTTTCCCCATTTGGAAAAACAAACGTTAGTGCCGTAGAAATTTCTTTCTCTCGCAAACTGCAAAGACAAATTAATGAAAAGTTGAGGAATTTTTATCGCACAACACAACACGCACTTTTTTTTTCTCTCATCTTTTCCTCTTTTTATGGGCGATCATCAAAGACAATACACGATGAAACAGGGCGAAGGGGTTTTCGCTGTCGTCGAAAGGAATTTTATTCGTCGCTGATGAAAGTTCGGTTACGGTTGGAAGCTAAAGAAAAAGTCTCCCCATAATCATCAATTGAAGTCATTTCGTTTGCCAACACTCTCTCTCCCTCGCCTTACACTCCCTCTCTCTGCACGTGGAATCCCAACAACGTCACAAAGGGCATCAAAGCATTCAATAAAAGCTCGACTAATATTTAGCTGCCACTAATCTTTTTTCCCCATCCCCTTACACATTCCATTGTTTTATATCATTTAAATTCCGTCTACGCTAGTGACACCTAACGCTCGAAATTAAAACCCAACCCAAACGCTCTCTTTATAAGAGCAAAAAAAAAAAAAATTCCACCTTTTCGACGCTTTTAATAGAGAGAAAAATAAACAATTGGCGCTAAATAGAACTCAAACATTATTATTAGTGTATTTCAGCCATTTCTTTTTTTTACTCTCATTTATTTACGTAGAAAACACAAACTTAAACTAAGAAAAATAAACAAACCCATTTTGTTTACGTGTATTATGCCTGATTTTTTTTTCTTTCTTTATTTTCCTTCTTCGAAGTTTATAGCGCGCCATCTGGTGGAGTGTGGTAAATCATCGGTCCCAAGTACACGTATTTTTATACAAACATTTTTTCGTGTTTCCACTTTATTCAAGAAAACTTACAGAAGAGCCTATTATTTCCGTTAACAACCGCAATTTCGTTGTATGGAAAGCAAAAGCAGACGATAAGCAGACAACCAGAACCAAATAAACCTCCTCAAAAAACCCTTCCCCTATTTTTAAAAATGTATTAAACACATAGCACATTACCGTAATTAAAATTCGACACACGTGGGTGACGCACGCGCAGGCCAGTTTTCAAAGACATTTAATTTCAAATTTTGTCAACGCTTTTCACCGCACTTTTAATAGCAATTAAACAAATTTACACAAATGTTTAATGCTAATACTAAGAAAACTCGTGTATAGCGTATAAGGGGATATGGTAATGTTGGAAAAAGTCTCCGTAAAGTTGAAAAACCGTGTTTCCACTTTATCCGTTAAAAAGTTTAACTGCGTGCGCAATTATTTTAGTTTATAAAATCGCTTTCTATGTATTTCCACTGATTTTTGCGACAATATTGCGAGCCACGGTTGAAAACATTCGAGTTCAGCGGAAGTTCCGGGCTTTTTCTCTGTTCCATCAGCGCGCTATCGCATGCACTTCGCCTGATAAGAGAGATGAAAGAAAATTTATCATTCGCTCGCAGCTGTCACAATGTGTTAACATCGCACTATTCCAGTAATACATAGAGTAAAAAAAAGTCAAATCTAACCCCTACACTACACCCACGCAAGCCACGGCCTATATCTCCGAAATTATAAATTAAAAACAACGCCAAACAAAATCATAATATATATTCTATAAATTCGGATTTGAGGTAAAGAGCGTGAGATTTTGATGAGAATTGTATTCGTATTAAAAACAAAAAAAAAGATCAAGAGAGCACTTCCATCTACACGTAAAATAATATATAGCGTTATCGCAGTTTGCGTTTGTTCCACGTAGGCTGACGTAGGAGAGAGAGAGAGATTCCCATTGGCGTAAGGCATTGATAAATGACTCGTGTTACCAATGTTTCTTATCTTTGCCAAATTCAAAATCCGAAGGGAAATTTCGCGCATGGCACACACACACACACGCACTCGCGTTGGTAAGGGTAGGGAGGGGGGAAGAAGGGAATATGGGGGGGTTCGGTATCTCACCGTGTTTCTATTCATACGTCGACGTATACATAGAGGCAATTTAATGAGAAGTAAATTTCATCTTTTCACTCCGTCGTCGTGTTATCCCTTCTGGCTCCATCTTTGTCTGCAGCGTCGAAACCGAATCTTTGTGTGTGTGTGTATACGGCAACACTCTATGTCTATACGTGTATATATGGAACGATGAGATTACGCTTTAATTACCTTATAACAAACATACTGCGGAATAAGTTGGCCTTTTCCACCCACTCCCACGTGTAAACCCCTCTCACACCCAATTGTTTACATGGCTCAAATAAATGCGTCCACCCCCCCCCCCTCCCTCTCCATTCCTCACCCACTTTTACCCTTTACAAAACCTCACGCATAATAATCATCGTCATTTGAAATGGATATGGTATCCATTATGAGCAGCCAACACGGTCAAAAATGTATCCGCCGTTAACTCGTTATAATAGAAATTCCCGTGAGCTTTTTTATTTTTGGGGGAAAGATGAGAGAGGAAGGGGGGGGGGTGTATTTAAATATAATCATATAGAGTGGGTGGTAAAATCGCTAAAGGCGATGGAAGATGCAAAAGTCTCGTCTTGGAATACATATCAAGATCTATAAAACACGTCGTAAAAGTGTACGGCGTAAATCGATGAGACGGCAAAAACACCTTCCGGTCATCCCAGTAATTATTTTCTTTTCATACCGTATAGTATATCCAAATAATTATAATAATAAAATGATGGGAATTTAAAACAGTTGCATTATCTCTCTCCCTTCGAAGTGCAACATCTGTGTATTTTCATGAATATTTTATTAAAAATAAAGAAGATTTTGAATATCAAATGCTTTTTTCATTACAGCCATTAAAGCATAGCCTAATACAACATGCAAAAAAATAATAATAGTTTTTAATTTACCGTATTAAAACAGTATACGGTATATTAAAAAAAGTAACGTATTACACCTAAACTAAACAAGGTATAAAAATATGCTAGGAATTGGGATTCAAATTTCGTTATTTAGATACAAATTTTACCTTTTTTTAATTTGGAATTTGTATTAAAATATAAAGAAAAATATTGCAAAACTTAACTTTTAAAAATATATAGACATTTCCATGTAAGCCTACAATATTTCACTCTCTCTACATTTAATAAAATTCCCTATCAATTTTAAAAATACATTTATACCGTATATATTTCACCGAAAACGATTTTCTTCAACAAAAACAAAAATAAAATAAGAGTAGAATAAATCCCACACAACACGAAGCGTTGTTTCTTCTTCTTTCCTTGATTCCATGAAGTGGAGATGAGCATCCCTGCGCGAGAGGCTCATTTGTCACCATTATCTCAGCTCTCCACTGTCCACCCACCTAATATACCCAAGCGAACCAAGTGAAAATATTCCCCCAACAAACAACATTAGGATCGATTTAACTGAATATTCACGTCTCGGCCTTTCTTCAAAATCAAATCTCCCAGCGTATAAAACGGAAAGAAGTGTAGCCTATTTGTGGGTGGTGGAAGGAAGTGAGAGAGGTCAGGCGAAAGAAACATATTAGGACCGCCAAATCCGGCCATCAATTCCCAGCCAAAGCGAGTGGACACGTTTTTCCATCTATTCAAATTTACGACCGATCATCTCTCTCTCTCTGCGCTTAAGACGGGCTCAGCAATGGCCGACGCTTTCAACCCGGAGCGATTGAGGACCCCCAACACTGACCCTAGCAGTGAGATAGACCTAAGAACAACATCTAGGGGCAAGCGGATAGAAAATAAGGGGAAGAAATATAAGATTTACGTTGAAAAATTTGAAATCGTCTAATTTTATTACGCCCCATACACTCACCAGACAGAAAGGGGGCAGAAGCACTGAAATCTAACGAGGGCAGTGCGAAAATTTCAAGAAGTTTTCACGGTTGACGGTCAAATTTCAAACATTGAAATAATAATGCCCAAAATTACTTTTAAAGTAATATTCGTTACAATGAAATTTAATTTATGCATTAAATGAGACGTCATAAAAACAATTAAATTCGTTATTTATACTAATCTTCGTTATAAAAATCCAACATTTGGAGTGTGCAAAATATGTTTGGTGGTTGAAAATGCGGGCGAGACCTTATCGGAATACCCTCGGCGTAGAAATAAAAAGATGTTTTTTTGTTTTAGCCAGATAAATCCCGTCGTCGAAACCGAAATAGAGATAACAAAGTGGTCATCTAGCGGTTTCTTTCTCCCACCCACCCGCTTTTTCTCTTTTTAAATTTTATTCGAACTCTCTCATATCTCTTTGGAGAGCACCCAACCGCCCACTCCATCCGCATCCACATCCTCATTCCATTCGCTTTAGAAGATGAGAGAGAAAAAAGAAAGAATAAAAGATGACCATTACCTACAACGTTATCACATCCCGTTTCCTTTTCCGTTTTCAAATAACGAAAGAGAGAGAGAAAGAGAAAAAAAAAGTATCATTTTCAAATAATAAAAATAAAGATACGAACTTCGTACATTTTCTCATATGAAAAATAATTAATAATTTTTTTTGCTCTACAAAAGATAATGAATAATAATTCTCCTTGAATTAATAAAAAATTAAATATTAATAAATTTATTATTAGAAAAAAAAACAATTAAATTTTAAACGGTTAAAACGAATTTTTTTCCCTCGAAATTTCGTCTTAAAAATGACAAACAAATGAGTGAAACAGTGATTTTCGTTAACTTTTTCTCATTAAATCCCCCGCTCTTAATTTTTTTTTTTTTTAAAAAAAAACGAAACTGAAGAAAGAGAACATGTCATCCAAATGACAATTAAATCCTCTTTCAAGAACAAATTTTTTTAATGGCAATAATAGACAGAAGAGCAGATGAAAAATATCAGATCGAAGCTTATGTAGAATTAGCAAATGAGCAGAGAGATAGGAAAAAGCTATTTATATTCTCTCAAACCAACAAAAGTAGCGTATGAGCTGCTGCAAAGTAAATGGTATAATCCCCATCTAAGTTTAATTCCCCACCTCCCACCAACCCTCCTCCCACTCGCTAATGCTTCATTATGAAAGATTTAAACCGAGAGAGAGAATTAAGAGTAGAAAGAAAGACAAAGCGATTACAAACAGTTTGCGTGCTCTTTTCAAAATGGCTGCACACAGCTAAACTCAAGCTAATAAAACTTAAAACCCCGATTTTACGTTTACTTCCAAACAAAACATTCCCTTTAATCTCTCGCCGAGTATAATCCTAGTGTTAATAGCCAAAAAAAGTAAATTACGACAGAACTTCAATAAGTCAAATTTCAAGGGAAAATAGCAGCTTTTTTAAAAATGCATTTTTTGTATTATTAAGAGTAAGCAAAAGAAAATTTATGGAGGTTTAGGAAATTAAAAATGCTTCCAAAAAATAAGGAATTGCAATGTTATATTAGATCAAATACCGGAATTCGAAATAGTGAGGGTTGCAATTTTTTAGAGGTTCAAATTATAGAGGTTCTACTGTATCAAAAAAGTAGATTATAAATTTTGTAATTAAAAAAAAGGAACGAGTGACGGGATTTGTGACTCGACAAAATCCCGTACAAAGTTTTTGGCGCCGAGAAAGGAGAACGCGACGCTAACACCACCAACGGCTGTTCTAGTTTACGAAAAACTCAATTACAGTTCCATCTAAAAATATAAAACAAGATTTCAAACAAAAGATTCTTCAAGTTGATTAGAAATCCAATTTTGCGTAATTATAAGAGGCTGCAAACGAGATAAGCCACGTTCAACACACACACACATGCTCTCTCACTCTGTGTTTACAAATACTATTAATTTCTAGAGAGCTTTTAGCATCATTAATCAAGAAGAAATTAAAAATTCCACAACGCCTATTTCGATTACCCCTGTCTGACTAAGTCTCCCTCTCTAATCTCAGCCGCGCACAAAAAGAAAAAAATCCTTTACCGCCCAATTTCACAGCCGCCAGGAGCGTTGTCGTCGTCGACTTTAAAACTACATTTCATTAAAACAAAAGCGAACAAAGACTATTAGAAAAAAACAACTCAGACTCCTTACGCAACATTACAAGTACTGTATTAAAAAAAACTACGGTGAGCAAACTGAATAATAAAGTGACGTCGCGTTCTTTTCAAATGCACCGGCGTTATTTTGCAATTCTCTGCTGAATACATTAAACTGCTATTACATCTCTCTCTCAATCTCACTCTTTGACAAATACACCTTTTAAAATGTGAACAAAAGATAGCTCGAAAAAGAACAAAAAAAAAAAAGATTAAATTTTCCTTTTCGTTCTATTTAAGGAGTAGAATGAACGAAAAGAGAGGTTGCTATCCAGTAATTTAGTTTTATTTAATCCTAGTTTTGTACCCAAAAAAGTAAAAATTTATGGTTAAAAAAAAACGGGAATTTTGCAATTCTACGCATGAGCACAATTCTTTTTTTACAATTGTCTATTAAAAAAACTCGTTTAAGTTTTAATCTTGTTCTAGAAAAAAGTTTTAACAAATTCTTGTGTACGAAAATCAGATACTGTATACAGGTGACCCTCGTATAACGCGGTACTTTATAACGCGATTTCGCTATAACGCGGTCAACAAATTCCGACTTCCCTCGCTTAGCACGGCCACGGTTTCGATGTAACGCAGTCAAAAAAATTTAAATTTTTAAAAACCGCGCCAATAAACGCCTTCTTCCGCACAATCAATTAATGAAAGAAATCATGTTTAAAGAAATTTCAATTGATGATGACATTTGATAAAGAAAAATCAAAAGAAATCGTCATTTTTGAAGACAGTGAACCCATGCACTGTGTTGATTTTTCTTAGAATATTTAAAAATGTACTTAGTAATTAAAAATGTATTTAATTGCACATTTTAATTACGTACACATTTTAGTTATCCATTTTTATTAACTAAAAATAATATAAAATCGAAGGAGAATAAAAGTTTCACCGGGCCCCATTAATGAAGAACCCACATGTCATTAAATATTTCAAAGTGCAAGTTGACATCGAAAAAGCTTTAAGAGATTTTATATGAAAATTGAATTGTGCGAGTGCAATTATTCTGATTGCTACACCAAAGCTTTGACTCTCGAGACACTCAACATTTTGTCATATTTGACACACATTCGTTTCCTCTCCTCCCATCTTCAATCCACACGCCACGAGTGCGTCAACTGACATGCACTAACCCTCGTCAGCCATTTGGAGAAATTCGTCTCGATATCACGGACCGGAAATAAGACATTAGAGGGTGGGTTAAAAATGACCTCAATTAGGAATTTGTCAATTAATTAATAAAAATACTTCTCCCTTTACCGAGCTAAGGCTATTCTACAACAGTTTCCTCATTTTTATGCTATTTCCCCCCACTAATCAAGCGAGTTAGTGCCTACTTCCGCTACTTTCTCCAATTACTTTTTTTTTCTTCTCCATCTCTCCTCCGTTCTTTTCTGCAATAATAATAATACTTGGTGTTGTAGTGATATTCATATAAAAATGGCCGCCTCCCACCCAATAGTCGTGCAATTAGATAGAAAAACGTTATTTCCGCTACATTAGATAAACACAAGCAGCTCGGTTGAGGCTTTTGGCGGAAAGTGAGTGAGATATTCTTTTTAGCAAAGGACTCGTAATGACCAGTGCCATACTTGGATATACAGTATACAGTGTATATAGAGCGAGCGAGCGAGCATAGGGTTAAATTAGCCTCGTCTTTTTGAAAACCAAGCCTAATTATGTCCGCTGATCCGATTAAGAAAACCGTTTTCTTCGTAACGAGGATTTTAATAAGTGTAATTTCAATTCTCCTGCTCTCTCTCTCTTGCGCTCTATCTTTCTCCTGCATTCTCTCTTGCTCGTTGGTATTGCACAAGCGGAATAATAGGGCGTTATCATCCTTGTAAACATTGACGATTATCTCGCTCCAGCTTATTAGCTTTTATTTGCTTCAAATGGAATTAAAAGTTCACGACAACTTTTAGCAAACAGATTTTTTTTTATTATTATTTATTTACTTACCCTCGTAAAACGCAAACACAACACACACTTTTTCCAAGTAAAAATACTAATAAAAAATCGGAATAAAGAACAATTCTCGGAATCGTTGAGGTCGACGCTTTCAATAATATTATTACGCTGCATCCGATTAATTATTATTATTATTAATACAGTAAAACCTCGGAAATTATAGAAGTTAAACAAGCTTTTTAAAAAAAAATGTTTGGTTCAGTTTTCAACAGCGGAAGTGTCCTAAAGTTTTCAATTTATCGAGGTTCTACTGTATAATTATAATTATTGAGTCTGACTAATAAAAAAAAATTTATATACTGTAATTAATAAAATGAATCAAAATTTAGCTTTGACAATCACCACACTTTTGTTTACTATTATTACAATTTTTTAGTTGTTGTTGTTGTTGTCTCGTTTAAACATAAGAAAAAATATTAGCTTAATCAACCACGTCTAGACTACTATAATTATAAATGAATTTACGAGAATTATTACGCTCACTATCTCTCTCGTTCTCCATATTAATTTTTAGTATTCGCTATTTCTTATTAATGCCGCCCATAAATTACACACGTCTCAATGCACAACTGCGTTTCAATTATACGTAGAGCGAGGGCTGTTGCCAAACTTTTCATTCTACTACGGAAAGTATAGCACAAAAACTGTAAATCAAACTTTTTTCATTTAAAATACAGTACAGTACTCGCATTAAACGTGAAAGTAAAAACAATGTTAAGGCAAAATTATAAGTACGATTTTTCGTAATTATTATCAGAAAATCAGGTAACATTTAAATTTCTAATTAACGAAAAATGGTTTTAATGGATTTGATTTGTGTTCAAATAACAAATGTTTTCTTTCTATGGAGAATCCTAAAAATCCTTAAAAAAAAATAAATCTCGGTCAATTTCTCAACTAAATTTTAATTAAAAAAAATCCTCATTGAATAATTCTTGATAAAATTCATTGTCTGAACGTATTCTCCAATCTTTATAACTCAATAATAAATTACCTATTTTCATCCCTTAACTTTCGCCGTTTAACACCCTTTTCGATGGCCATTTAACAATTACGAAATAATCCAATCGACGCGCGCAGTCTCTCGGTAGGTGGTGCGCCAATTCACAGCGCCCCCATTAGGCCAGAAGAAATAGAAGCCAGCGAGAATGATGTAGTTATGTCAATTTGCAGCTGAGATGAGAATGAATGACAGCAGCAGCGGCAGCAGCCATATTGGATTGGAGAGAGAAAGAGTGCGCACTCATAATAAAAACACGCGCGCTCAGTTGAGGGAGGATGCTAATAACACTCCTGGGTCAAAAAAAAAAATAACCCTCACCCACACATATACCGAAGCAATTACACAACTTATTATACCTAAATATAAATAAATAATAACAAATTATAGTCCACACTAAACAAAAAAGTTGCATCCACCTTTAAAAAAAAAGCCCAACTTTGATTTAGTCGACAATTAAATTAATAGGTATATGGTTGATAATGACGACGATTTTCAAACCACCCCACCCCTTTGATGAAAGGTTAAAGCATCCCAAAAATTATTTTGCTTTCCTACCCCTAGCCCTCCCTTCTAACAACACTAATCATTAAATATTCCTAAGTAGCGCACACTAACATTGTTGTTGTTTTTTTTTTGTGTAAAAAAAAATAGCAATAAAAATCTCTCTTTCTATCTTTCTCTAGTTAATTATAATTTACGAGTTGTTTGATTGACAGATGCACTCTTCCTCCTCAAATCGAAACTAAACAAAATGAGAGGATGTAGTTTGAACAACGTAGAAATAGAATTAGCCATAATTTAAGTTCGCAGTGTCCATTAAAAAAAGAAAAATACAATAAAAAAAAAAAATGTTGGTGTGGGATGAATACCAACAACACGGCTTTTTTTTTCACCCTCGGTCACTCGTAAATTTGCGAAACGTCAAATCTCAGGGTTTAGTTACCCACATTTTAAAATTAAAAAAAAAAAAAAGGCAAAAAAAGAACGTTTCTCGAATGCAAGTAAATCACGATTTTTTAAAATGACTAGTAATTATTAAAAAGCGATTGGAATTAACGATTTAAATTTCTAGCAGAAATCTATTAACTGAACTCTTAAAATAAAAATTTAATCCGCCAGTTTTTAAAAACGAAATTACAATCTGCCTGAAACTACTGAATTAAATATATTTATTAAAGAAGTTGTGTGACTTACCAGTTGTTGACTTGTAAAATTGTTAGTCCCGTGTCTTGAGCCAATTGTTTCTTTTGGTCTTCCGATGGATACGGGTGCTACAAAAACACAAATAAAAATACCGTAAATATATTTCATCTAAGTATAAAGCAAATAAAATCTACATGAAACTAATCTATTTTAACACATTTTCAAAATTGAATAAAAAAATCTTAATTTGCACATTGAACATTCTCAATTTTTAATAAAATTTCGATACCTCTTATTGCGCGAGAAAAAAAAATATTTTTGACTGCACAAACTCATTTTACGACATATTTGAGCCAATTATACACCAAAATAGCATTTTAATCCTTTTACTGTATTTTTGTTTATGAATTTAATTTCATTATTGTCTACTACTGTCTAAAAAAACCAACATATTTTTTTTTAAAAAAATAAAAATGTTATCAATTAATATTTTAATTAAAAGAAAATCAATTCAGTTTTTAACAGCGAATTTAAGTGAATTTTCCGAATTTTATTGCGCTTTTTCATTTGAACGAAAATTGGAAGGATAACAATTCTACTATATTCTGCTTTCCCATCCATCCACGGTCCACCCCATCTCTCTTTAACATTGTTCAATTTCTTCCCGAGCACTTTGAAATTTAATGTCCGATTATAGAAAGAGTGAGTTTGAAGCGATATTAAATAATATAAAATTGAATTGAAGAAATTGAAGGACTCGGACTACGCGCTATTATATTATACTGTATCTTTTTACATTAATCATCAACTTTTCTGCAGCTCAAAAAAAAATTGAGAGAAACAGAACTTTTATTCCCGAAAAATCGATATTATATTAATAAAGTCATCATCTATCTTAACACAATAGAGGGGAAAAAGTTTTGACTTCTCTTTGCTCGACACATAAAAGGTGCCATCAATCAGCTGATTTTCCATCACCCCCCACAGCACTTTCTTCCCATCCTTGGAAAAATATATGAACGGCCATGAAATTGCCATCAAATTTTATGGAATGAAAATGGATGTGAAAAATCAATCTTATCGTATCTCACGCGCGCGCGCAAATAGAGTGAACGTACACTGCGCATGTGCGATCCGTATTAAGTTTCGGGATGGACATCGCAGGGCTATTACATGTTACTGAATGGATGTGGGTGGTGACACGTGACCGCATATTTTTGCTTGGAATAACACACAATGTCAATCCTATAAAATTCTTTCTATATCGATATTATGTTTAACCTCTGAACGTTGCGTTATTCACTGCTTTTTCTCCGCCATTTTCTTGTTGTATTTTTTTTATTACGATATTTAAGTTTCATAAAAAAATTTTCAAAAATTTTAGAAATTTACAGAGTAAAATTGCAAATTATAATGATATAAATTTCTGCAAATTTAAAAATATACAGCAATTTTTGTTGTATAAAATTGTTAAATTTTGATTTCCACTTTGTGAACCTTTCTTAAAATTGGTGTGTCATCTGCTAAAAATATAATTGTAAATATGCTGCGTGACCTTAATTTATTTTTTATTTGACAATTTAACTAAACGGTTATTACATCTTATAATACAATAATACGCGTTGCAAATAGAGATGAGTGAGATATTATAGGGAAGGAGAAAGAGTTAATTTATCAAAATGTTTTTAAATTAATTTTTTTATCGTTTCCTTTTCTTTATTAAAGTTAAGCTTTTCAATCAAAAGAAGAAATAAAGACGTGTTTTTCCGCCTTATTTTTTGACGGAAACAACTTTTTCTTAATATATTTTTCCTTCATCTTTTTCTTTATACTTCTCTTTATTTTATTATGAAAATGTCATTCATTTGACACGCACGCACAATAACCATGTCACGTCATTTTTTCATATCAAAAAAAAAAAAAAGTCGGAGAGATAAAAAAAAAAGAGATTGTTTCTGCGCAAACGCGATGATGACGTCACCTAAATAAATGGCGGATATTTCGCTATAAAGTGACCTCAACGCGTAATAATATTTATGTCGTCTGTTATTTATTTTTATCCAGCAATTTTAAAAAGAGAATGTTGATATAATGAAGTAAGTTCGCTGTAACAAAATACTGCATGAACATAATTCTCACGTTGATCATAAAATTCCTTTAAAAAAGTGGTTAAAATAGTAATTCTTGAGAGCATTTCACTGATTTTTAATCATTTTTGAAAGATATTTTTCACTGTCAATGATTTCAAAAACTTCGTTGTATCGACATTATTTTTCTCTGCATAATTATTGTGCAATTATGAGTTGAGATGCAAAGAAAAGATGATCGGCGCATGCTCGGCTAACAAAACGGAAGTGCCATTTCACGCCTCGAACAGTTACGCTATTCAGCGCACAAATTTAAGCTGTTATTATTATCATTAAAACAATTTATTCTTTTCACCTTTTTCCAAGAAAATAAGAAAAATTATTATTGCGAATTAAAATATTATCGTCGCTACGGAACACATACCGTGCAATATGAACGCAATTAACAATAATTTCTCTTAAAATAAAACGTTAAATCGAGGTATATATTTTTTTAAACAATTGCACGTTCTTATCGTTAAATTTATTATGTCTAATAAGCAAAAATTAGTCAATTTTAAAATATTAAAGCATAATACATTAACGCACGCTTGATGGCGCTTTTAGGTCGAAAAATTAAGCGTATAAAACTCGTAATTAAATTACAGTACATTGAATTGGTGACGTTGGTGACGCATACAGCTATCGTTAACGTATACGGAATTTTCTTGCTGCCTTTAATAGATAAAGTGAAATTGAGAAAACTCTCTTAAAGCATTTAAAAGTTACGACAAAGCTGCTAAAACAATCTTATAGTGTTCACCAAATACGGTAAAGTGAAAGAAAAAATGATAGCGTTGCGAAAACTCTCTTGTAGTAATTTTAGGCAATACAGTAACGTCACTAAATCTATCACCATTCTCATTCAAATCATCTTTTTTTTTCGTATCTACAGTATTTATATTTCTTTATCTAGCTATTTACTAATCAACTTCGTTTCATTATTTTTTCTTTCAAAACCCTGACGCCATTTTTTTCCCCCTTCCTTCCATCCTTAATAATATTTAACTTTTATTTTTTCCTTCCTCGTGTAATCAGCTGTAGAAGCTAACAAAGTAAAATCTCATTATCTACCCCGACAACAATCAACGTCGGAATTTGGTTAATCCTTTAGAGACGACGTCACCCTGTACCACCCGCTACATTATAAAGCTATACGGTACGCTACCAAAACCTCCCACTATTTTACATCACTGTTGTTTATATCTCGTAAAACCCATCTTTATTCTTTCCTCCGCTTTTTTTCTAATAACACCGTTTTTTTTTATATCCTTTTTTCTTCTTCTTCTTCTCTCCTAATAAGGTTTTTTTTTCTCCCTATCTCTGGCTTTATAAGTGTAATTAACCGAAAATAAAACGAGATGAAAATCTATTTATACGTCTACGTGTATCGTGTAGTACCGTACGTGTGAGAAAGGGGGGAAACAATTAATAACACTATCACAAACAATTTTTTCTAAAAAAAAAAAAGAGAAAAAATTTCTATTTAATATTATTATTATTTTTTTTTACGAGTATTAAAAAAAAAAAAAAGCTACTGCAGGAATGTTAAAAAATGTGTTTTTTCAAACAACAGTACGTGTAATTTAAAATCAGTGAAACAAGTATAAAAACAGACATGATCATAATACAGTAATTGTAAAAATAAACAACGTGTAGATTTTAATAAAACCAGATTTGCTTGTGGCAAAAAAATTCTTAAAAGTATTTTTTGTTAACCCATTCCTAAAATAATATCATCAAAGTGTAATTTTTAAACCTCAAAATATATTTAAAAAAAAAATTAATTGAAGCGTATCTCAAATTAGGTAAAATTATTAAACAATTTGAATCTCAAATTTGACAAGTCCGAGTAATATTTTTCGCAGACTGTATAATTTGGGCAAACATTATTAGCCTAAAGGGAGCGAAAGAAAAAGCTAAAAATAATTTTGATGCAATTTAAAAATTTGACGGACAACGAATAAAAAAAAAATACTTCTATTAAATTCATCATTATAATATATTTTTTTTTTCTTCTATTGGGTGAATTTTCTGCGCCTTCATCGAACGTGTTTATGTTTAAAATCAATTCTATCGTCACGCGTTACGTTTAACGTTACGAAGGTTATATTCAATTGCAGCTTTTTTTTTCCTTAATAACCACTTGCGCACCCATCAAAAATTCAGCCTAGCATTTAATAATTCTCCGGACATCTATTCTTTATTATTTTCAAAACAGGATAAACACATAGAGAGAGAGAAAGAAGAGATCATCATAATAATAATACATCGAGATTATCATCTGCTTATTTTATTTTAGACATTTTTTTTTTTTACTTTCAAAATTTCTCGTCGAACTTTACCACCAAAAAGATAAAAAAATGAAATTTAAAACTCCGTTTACAAAGTTAAAACTTTTCACTTTGTAAAACCCGATTTTAGAATTACTTCACTTTAGCTATGTAACGTTATTCTATCGTTTTCAATATCCATTTAATCTTAAAAGTTATTGTACATAAATTGTAATATCAGTTGATAAAACTCTATTAAGCGTTTAAAGGTTACGCTAAATATAAGAAAACTCACTAATAGCGTTTTACTGTTAGAATAAAAGTGGAAAAGCTCTTTTATAACGTTTAACGCCAACCGTAAAGTGGAGAAAATTCTCTAATAGCGTTTTACTGTAAGGTTAAAAGCGGAAAAGCTCTTTTATAACGTTTAACGCCAACCGTAAAGTGGAAAAAACTCTCTAATAGCGTTTTACTGTTAAGATAAAAGCGGAAAAGCTCTTTTATAACGTTTAACACCAACCGTAAAATGAAGAAAACTCTTTTAACGTGTTTAGCGGTTACGGTAAAAATAAGAAAACTCTCTTAAAGCGTTTAGCGGATACCATAAAGATAAAAAAACTCTTTTCTAACATTTAACGTTGACGTTAAAACCATTCTCAAATACTATTATGATAGAGAGAACTTGTACAGTGCGACGATTACGCCAAAGTTGAGAAAACTCTCTATTACGGTAATTTCCGTCACTTTTTGAAATGAGCCATACCAAAGCAATCATAACAAAAACACAAAAAAAAAAAGATGGCGTCCTATTAAGGTTGTTGCCCCTCCTTTCCCCGGCAAAGGGCTTAGATCGGCCCGCCCATCCTTCGCTGATTATAACTTTGGGCTCGCGACTTTTCAACGTTCAGCCATTGTTATCGATGGGCGGAGGTAAAAATCGGATCTAAGTTAGACGTGCTAATACGTAGATTGTGTGACATGATATTTCCACTTAACCTATAATCTCGCTATACGTCTGCCACCTGGCGGCACAGAGCGCGGACACAGTTCAATTCCAAAAAGAAAAAAAAGAAATTATACAGCAGGAATTTCATTGGACCCCGCCCACTTCTTTCTGTCTTTTATCCGCGCGCCTTTTATCTAAACCAAATAACAACGACGGAAAAACAACAACACAAATGGTACAAAACAACAACAACGTCCATTCTAATAATATAAACCTATTTTAAAAATAATAATAAAAACAAAATATATGATTAAAAATAACGAGCTTATTAGAAATCAATGTCTTTATACCGCGCAACGAGGATAGGCAGACAGACAGACGGACGGACAGACAGGTGACAATCCCTCGTTTACTTTTCAACTTTTATTCACTTTTAAAATCTATTTATTGAAAAAGTGTGTGTGACACAGTGAATAATATGTGTAGGGGAGAAAACTTCAAAATAGATGGATTTACATCAAAATAAATCAAGCCGAGACACGCGCTACATCCATCAAATGACGTAACGCGTGTAAGGTAACGAGAGATAACGTTTTCTAAGGAAAATACGTCCCTTTCGAGAAAAGGGTGGATGGCGCAATGCATATAGGCGTGTACGTGTACATTGTTAAGACATTTCCTATTTCAACTATAAAATGGCAAACATAAACTATGGGCGCATTCAACGTTGGTGAAGATAAACTGAAGGCTTATTTGGATATCGTAAAATAAAACGCTATGTAAATTAGGGGTAAACTTTGAAGATAGGTGAAAAGTTTGAGTCAATTCAGAAAACATTTAAAGCTGAATAATTAACCATTCCATTATTTTTAATACATACTGTATTTCAAAAATTAGATAAATAATCAAAATTCGCAACTCAAAATCTTTTTTCCTTACTAAATAAATGTTCCCTAATATATAAATAACGTAAAAAATTTGTAATTAGTCTTCATTGTTCCGCTCCAATACGGTTCAATCTTCATCTCCATCCCTTCCCCCCACCCACCTACCCACCCTACACCATTACTTGAATTGAAAGTGTACTAATTTGAGTTGATGTAGAAATGCGGTGTTAGTGTTGGAACGGAAGAGGGCCGCTCTCATCTGTTTACAATGTGTGATTTAATTTTCTCTTTAGGCAAAAATTGTTAAGCTATAAAAGAGTCTCAAAGTATTACTCGCGCGCGCGTGTGTTTGTGAGTGAGCGCAAATTTTGTTTGGCTCCACTCTTCATCTACCCATCCATCGTTGCGTGAATGCGCATGTGCGTGTTAAGCTATTCACGTAAATTTGCATACTGTCTGCCTGCGCTTGACAGTTAATTGCTTTTGAAGTTTATTTTTTTTTTTTGCCTTTCTTCTTCTCTCTCGCTCTGAGCCAACAATATCTTCCTATCTCTCGCGTCAACTTTCATTTAGTTTTAAACTAATTTTCACTGCGCACGCGCGGAACAAGAAAAATCCCCGCGTCATAATTTTATATATTGTCAGCTTTATATCCCTCACAAAAAAAAACCACTGTTTTTACCGTATAAAAGATGCGTTTCTTAACGCTATAAATTATCACCTTAACGAACGCGTCTTACGTCATCCGCGTTCTATGACGTCCGAGTTCAATGTTTACATAAATAAACAACACGCGATTCACACCTTTAAACTTTAGCAATTAATAACCTTCTATTAATCATTATTAAACTACTGATAACTACTCTTTCTACTTTTTGTAAATAAAGCGAAGCTATTTTCAGCTGTTGACCTAAAAAAACAACAACAACGCAGTTATTTCAATAGAATTTGACGCAGCCATTTTTTTATTTTTTTTTTTTTTTTAAAGTTGGTCATTATTAATGAGTTCGAGACATGCACCATCGCCACATCATTAATATTTTTTTCCTTCATCTCTCCATCCACATTGAGAGAGAGTGAAGACTAGTGACAGGGCTATGAATTGGAAAATGTCTTAATTATTAAACTACATTTACATTTCTATAGAACTGTTTTACAGCTGTCAAAAATCAAATCATTATTTTTTTTTTTACTTAAATAAATAAATTATTAAACTATGAGCAATCTCGAATTAAACAGAGATAAAAAGATAACGCGTAACTCTATCTTTGTATTTTTTACACGCGTAAACGTGGTGTAAGAACAAGAGAAAACGCGGTAGCAGACGACATAACAATAAGAATTGACGAGCGAAGTAGGAGCCATTTGTAAGCCCAGAATATAACACCTTTTCAAATGCTAATAATCGTAAGGAATAATGATAACGATTAAGTGGTAGTAAGGGGGCGCTGTTGTCGTCTGCTAAATGGTCGCCACGTTACCTGGGTAAATTTTTACGATACCTCGGAGTAACATTGTTGCCAGATATACACTAGATATATATATTTTTTTCTTCTTTCCCCTACGTAAATCAGATGCGCATGAATTTATAGGTAAAAGCAGACGATAAAATAAGGAAAAAGAGCGCAGAGAAAGAAAGCAAATTACAAAAAAAAATACTAACTCATTTCTCTCTTTTTCGGTTTTACGAATAAAAAAAAAATATTATAAACAAACCGAATGTCGATACAACGAAATGTTCGCTGTTTTAAGAAATAAGAAATTAACATACCGTGCTTATTATTTAAATAAGCAAAATATTTTAGAAAAATAGTTCGTTGTAACAGAAATTGTTCATCTGATACTGAAGTACAGGAAAAAAATGATAATTTCGTTATATCAAAACGTTCGTTGTATCGGCATTCCACTATAATATTCACCTTTAGGCTTTTGGTGCAAGATTGTTTGGGGGGGGGGGGAGAATGCAGGATGAGGTGTGGGTGGGGGTTGGGCGGAAATTGACGTAGGATGTATAAATATCACAGCAACATTAAATGCAGTCATTGGTTGCAGTACATGTAATACGCGAGAAAATGATATAAAGAAGTCGTAAATAAGGCGAGTGCACCGTATCGAATCGTTTCTGTTCTCTTTCCCCCCATACCTATGCGCGAATTGTGTTTTAGACGTGATAAAATGTGATGCTCTCTACTCGCAAAAAAAAAAAATTCCAATCTGAAAATGGTTTTCTTAAAAATTATTTCGCCATGACAGTCACACTTTCTGAACTCGCTAGGAACATAGTGCCAAAAAAAAAAAAAAAAAAAAAAAACCCGATACCGGTACTAGTCATTACTGAACAATTTTAGTACTCCTGACCTCCAAAAAAAAAATTAATTTAATTCGCCAAAAATTAATATTAATATAATAATTATAACCGGAGCGTTTCATGTGAGGGATCAAACTGCCTCACGTTACTTTTGCGCTACTAAAACTTTTAATACTGCATCTTTTAAAAGCTATAAATTGCGAGTTAAATTCAATATTTTAATGATTTTTATTCTAAAACACCAGGATGGGACAGCAAAAACTGAACCTAACCCTTAATTATTATTATCATGTATAATACAGCAACATTCAGTTCGTTTCGAGTAATGAATATCTAAAAAGTATAATTAATTAATTATTACCATTAAAACAGATGTGGTTCCTATTCAAAAATGAAATACTGGAAGTGTCGCTCATATAATTATTAATTAATATTTTGACAGGGTTTTTTTTTTTTTTTTAAATATAATATGATTAAAATGTAATCAATTCGCAGGTGAAAATGTTTAAATAAGAACATCAAATAGGCTACAGACTGTATTATGAACGTCACTCAACTCAAATAAAGTCGTTCTAGATAAATATAATATTCATAAAGAATTACGTCATTGAATTGTTTTCCTCACTTTTATTTTTTAATACAGAATCACTATTAAAAAAAAAATTCAAGAATTTACTGTATAACCTAAAAAAATTAAATGAGACTCCACTTTTCTCGATTAAAATCTCTATTAAAAAAACTGCCAGCAAATTTTACAATTAAAAAAAAACAATAACGTGTACTATCATTTTCGTTTTAAATGTGCAAAAAATTAAGAGTACTAATCCGCCATAAATCCATTTTTTAAAAAATGAACTTAGACCCCCTTTGTAACTGGTCGCCTCGTACTGTATAATAAAAAAAACACCCTAATTATGCGCCTTAAAAGCCCCAAAAAAATATCCGCTGTCGCAATTCGTCGACAAAATATTCAATTAAAATAGTGTATGTTAATAATAACAGTAATAATACAACAAGTGTTATACGAGCCACGTCACAATTCGTCAAAATAATAAAGTTTTCTAAACAAAAACATGTGATTAAACAATAGAGGCGTGTGACATTAAAGGAAGTAATTAACGACGCCTACAAAATATTATAGCTTATAAACCACTCATAATCCTATTATAGTGCCAAGCTATTACGTCGTGTCTGCTAGACCGTGTCTCAACCGACGTCACATATTGCAATTGGCGCGAAAAATTTCCAAGAACTGGCGAAGCATGTGCGCCACAAGATAAATTTTGTGCATTTCTAAACTCACAAAAAAAAAAAAACATTTTAAGTTATAGCCAACATTTAGTTATTCAAAAAAAAAAAAAAAGGCAATTGAAAATTAATTATGATCGCATTTTGAAAAGCCCACAAATTTATCGTTAGCATTACACAATTAATGCTTTTTTATTATTATTATTCCCATAATAGCAGCTGTTTGGCTCTACAAACTCCTAACAAATTTTAGCTTAACTACGCTATTCGATCAACCGGAACGCCACCAACACTAATATTAACCGGTGCGCATAAGATCTAAGAATGATGCTTATTAGAGAGTCTGCGGTTAAGATTATTGCTCAACTCCACTTCTTATGTCAAAAGAGTTTGAATTTTTATGTTTATTACAAACAGTTAAAAAAATTTTACTTATTCCCAAAGTTGTTACGACGTCATAAATAAGCATTTTTATTAAAAATACAAACGCGATTTTTTCATCAATTTCACATTTTCTAGTGACGTCATAAGCGTAAGACGACCAGGCAAAAAAGCTTAACCGCTATTCGAAGTCGATTCTTTCGGTTTTACAGAATTAAAACCACCTGAGAGAAGTGAAATTGTGCAAAGAATTTGTGAAAGAGAACAATGAAATTAACTATTTGAAGAGTGCTAACAGCCTAACAGTGGTCATTGGTCAATTTTAGTTCTAGTCTTTTATAACCAGAAAGAAAACTTCTTCCATAATTATCTATTAAGAGATGACTATGATTAAAAGTCGCACGCGCATCAATAGCGTCAGTGGCGTGGGGTAGATTTCTTCAATATGATGCAAGTCTTCAAAATAGCGCCCCTTTCCTTTTAATTTAGGGAATA
>JAQGAZ010002084.1:0-20981 GCA_034692225.1 Polydesmus complanatus | reverse complement strand
AGAGAGAAGCTGCAGAATGTGCTTTCAACTTTTTACTATTTTGTGCTTGTTGCAAGTGAATACGTGAAAATTGATGTGAAGTCAACAGCGCTGTTATTGGGAGGATTTACTTGAAATTTAATTATTGCAGTTCATGAACAGTATTTTTACTTTTTCTGAATGTTATTACAGTATTTAAAGTTTCAAATTTTTTTAAACAGTTAAATAAATTATATACCGGTAATATTTTTATTGTGTATATTCGATTAAAAATGTTTTTATATAAAAAAAGAGTTTTGGAAAATATTCAAATCATAGCAGATTTTTTTTAATAGGTAAACGAGTGAATCGAAAAAGTCGGGGTTTTTTTGTCGTTTCGCAATCGTTAAATATCCTAAAAGAGTAATCAAAGTTATTAAAATCTACATATAATTTAATAAATATTATTAAACTTTAGGAGATAACTTCTATTAAAAAAATAATTTCATCATTGCAAAGTATTTACTGTAAAAATTTAGCTGACTTTAAGCGTTTTAACACTTGAAAAGAAATGTGTACTCATATACTCGTAGGACAAAGCACTTTACAGTATTTCTTAATTAGAATAACGCTTATGATTTGACTTTTTCTATTTCTTTGTGAATAATTATTGTTGCTTTAGAAACCCGTCATCTTTTCACATAAATGAACGACGTATTTAAAATTCTATTGGCATTTAATAAAAGCAAGAATTTTTTTAAAAAATTTGACGCCAGTGGTTTCTCTTAATAAAAATGGCTAATGAATTTTTTTTTTTTAAAAAACTAGTCTCAACCATGTTTTTAAGGCAATATTTTACATAATTAGTTTTAATACTTTAGATGTAATTGAATGCAGAAGTTCTGAAAATTCCCCACAAAAAAAAAAAAAAAAAAAAAAAACTCCGAGACTAGCCGTTTCCTTAACTCGTTGTCTGCCTTTTTAGCGGAAATACGGCGACAGAGAAAGGGCTTAATAAGCTCTGAGGTCATGGATGGAACATATTGACATTTTGTCCTAAGAGTGCGCTTTTGGGGAGGAATAAAAAGAAGAGTAGATTGTTGAACGATTTTGTACGAAATCCTGTAAAGGCCATAGGTAACAGATCGTAAATCACATAAATCTTGAAAATCAATAAAGCACTTATGATTTAGGAAACATAATCACAACTTATCGATAAACACATTAAACAAAAAAAAAAAATTACTGTAATTTCATTAATGCAGTAATTCATTAATACAGTACTTAATTGGGGATGGTTAGGTAACGATATTGTATTAAAAATGGGGGAGAAAGACTTGTAGATCTAATGAAATCAATGGTTTTTATGTTGGATATACCGGTAATAATTATTGATGTCGATCGGTTTTAATTAATACTCCGCATGATTTTCTAATTTTTTTTTTATCGTTGGTTTATTTTCTTCTTACTTTCCACTCATACCTCTATCTTATTTTTCTACTAATATAAATTAAATTTGCGTTCAGAGGTCAAGAGTTGTTCGGATAAAGGTGGGGGAGGGTGTGAAAGTAGGTTGCAAAATGAAAAATTGATAATAAGTGACCTCGAGTGAACCAACCAGAACACCAAGAAAGCGCCTTTCCTCTTAAAAAAAAAACAATCGCGGTTATATCGACGATATTGAAGCAAAATTTTCGACTACCGGTATACAAAAAAATTTTGCTGTGGTGGATTTGGGGTGAAAATAAGAAGGGAATAAAATGGTGGAGTAAGTAAAGAAAAGAGGGATAAATAATTTAAATAATAAAATTAATGTAAAACAATACAGAATATTAATTACATAACTTGTACGAATCTTGAAGAAATGAGAGAAAGTTGGACTGGAATATGGGCGTTTGGCCTAGCCCACCGAATGTAGGCCTATATCACGCAGCAGTATAATTGATAACTTTTACACTGCAGCTGTATCAAAAAATTATTGCAGTCCATTTGCTGCTCTTGTCTACACAGTGCTATTATTCTACCGTTAAGATATTGTAGCCTACATAAATCTTCCTCTTAGGATACACAATCGGAGTATCTTGATAAAGAGGTCCTTACACGATTTCGTACACAATAATTATTCTACACTTCCTTTCCTTCCTTGCTATAAAGTACCCATAGACTTCCTATAGTCAGTCGTCCGTGTCGTCTAGGTTGAGATGAACTCATTCAGGGTTAATGAGTATCTTCATTTTCTTGTCAACTGACTACGTTCGGCTACAAATTTACTGTATTGACGGGAGCTGCTTTCAATTACCAAGTCGTTGCCCTTTCCTATTTTTTTTTTTTTTTTATTTTTGCTCTCTTCTCAAGTCTTTGGTCTGATAGTATTTAGCGTTTTTACTCAACCACACTTAACGTTCTCTAACAAATCGTGAATCAATCTCCTTCATTCACTACCATCATCATTTTCGGCTTCTTAGTTCTAAATTGGGAAACGTGCGGAAATCTATTCTAGAAAGCGACATTTTTCGAGCGCATTTGGACGAAAATCAAATGTATTTTAGTGATGCCTAATCGGCAAGGCATAAAATATTAATGGCATATTTTTAGTAGCTTTATAACAAGTATACCTCCGGTAAATTATTTTTGTGCTCATAAATAATTTGAAAAAAGTTGCATTTAAATGCCGATACTGTAATTAACGAAACCTTGAACGTACCGATGTTAAACCTATTTTAATACTGTACCGGTGATAGGCTACAATAATATTTCCGCTGAGTTTAGACATTTGGGAATCAAGGTTCGCGTTAATTAACGTACGGTACTGAAAGAAAAAGTATATTGTTATCGCTGATCAGCTTTTGGAATCAAATTAACCGCTTTCATTCTCATTTCCCATGATGGCAACTACAGGTAACACCTTTTTGCTGAAAGAAGCATTATTTTGTATTCAGTGTTCCTGATTCTGTAATGAATTTGTGTTATTCGGACTTTCTGTAAATTGTCAACAGCAATTTCAAAATGTTAAAACAATGCGATGGATGCCTGATTTGAGTGTTTTTAAATTGAAACCGTCTTTCTAATCTTCCGAAGGACCTAATCCTTTAGTAAATGTAATTTTGTGAAATTAAATGTTAAAATTTGTAGATCATTTAATACCCATCAGTCCCTAGTACATGTAATGGATGACAAATTAACTGGTTGCCGGGTCAGCAACTGTCCTACTGGCATGCAAATTGCCGGTCATAAAACGCTCGATAAATTAAAAAAGTCAATTATTACATTGAGAAATGAGATTTTAAAAACAAGTTCGATTTTATGCTTGATTAAAATATTGAAAGAGCAATACATGTACCGTAATAATAATTTAAAAAAAAAGTTAACGATTTTTTATTGTCATAATGACTTTGTCTATATTTATACAGACTACTGTAACAATTACTGCATTTACCGTACCTGTATCTTCAAATTGTGGTATTCATGCACAAGACTTCTCTACCAATGAAAGTAGATTAAAAAAATAAGTTTAAAGATCGAGGTTGAAAATTATTTAAAACATGAAATACAAAGGTAACATTTTTTATTATGTACCGGTACATGTACAGTAGTTTCTTTTTTTAGTTCGTTTTAATGATAAGCTACTGCAATTCACAATAATTTATAATTAGTATTTGCTGCTTAATAACCATTTCAGTGACTTTTATTTGCATTAGTTAACTTTATTAAACATACTACTAGTATAATAATATGTAAATGCAAGTTCAACATGACATCATTATTGTATTGATAGAAATTATGCTAAATTCCCAAAGAATCTAAAGTCAAATAAACATAATAATTTTATAGTGAAAACGTTTTGATTACAGTATTGTCTAGTGATGCGAAGATTTGGGTCAAGGATTAATAGTCCATTAACGATTTTTTTATTTACATAAACAATTTGCATTTTGTTTTTATTTGTTTGTAATAATTTTTAAGAGGTTTTATTTATTTTATTTTTCTATAAAGGAAATGTAATACCGTACTTTTCAGACTATAAGACGCACCTCCAATTTATGGGACGATTTTTAGAAAATAATTTTTAGGATTTTAATGCTTTTTAAACAAAATTTAAAGTTACAGTATCTTCGGACCATAAGACGCTCCCCAATTTAAAACCAAATTTTTGACTAAAAATGTAGTCCGCAAAATACGGTACTCTCTTTGTACGGTTTTTTCTGTGCAAGATTAGTTTTTCTACAGTAAGACAAAAACTCAGTTGCATTGTCAAAAATTGAAGAAGCTGAAAGCCTAAATACGTGGTCAAAATACATAGTCACATACTGTAACTTACAGCCTGTATAGTGTACACTACGACTCTGTCAAAACCGAACACAGTTCCTAAGGCTAGTACAGTAGTTGTTTTTAATTGCGATTGATAAATTAAAAGTTGATTAGGCCTATATTACCTTGTACAGTATTTGTACACAATTATAATAATATATTCTAGCTCGAGTCCTATTCAAAAAAGGAAATGAAAGCCTCAAAATGCTGACGCAAAGCCTAGTTTTTATCCGCGTATTTACGGAAATTTACTACCAACTTTATGATTCACCGTAAAGGCACAGCAAAGCTATAATAAATTTTTAATTAGCGCTATTGAATTTTGTTATTGAAGAAAAATGTTGTTGAAGAGGTAACTTTATTGTTATATATCGTGAAGTGAGCATCGTAATTTCTCTCCTAATGACGTAATAGCTCGTAAATATTTGTCGACACGCCTATTTTATTTCCACGCAATCGTGAACGGAAGATTTACTCGAATTTAACTCGACTATCGTGATGATATCACCGGTACTGTTGCCATGACCTGAAATTGTCATGGAGCCAAAATATAATTTTTAAGACTACTAATTAGCGTTTTATTCACGCTCTTGACCGCTACATTCTAATACAATTAATAAAAAGTTAAAAATCTTGGAAATTTCTTTTATTGCGATCGCACATCACGTTTTTTTTTTTTTTTTTTTTTGCACCTTTAAACTGATGTAAATGCCTTTGCCAACATGCAATGTTGTGAAGTATATCTTTATCTGTCAAGGTGATGAGGGTGGTCGCGTGTTCCCGCGTGTTTTTTTTTTTTTTGTTTTTTCACCTCTTGAGCTTTTTTCCCCTTCACAAATTGGCGGCAAGTATAATAAGTGACTCCGACTGAGATAATTCACGTTTTATGAAAAAATGATAAGACTCGATCGTATTATTATCGTTATTACCATTATCTTCATCCGAGACATTTGCATACTAACATGTCTTCTGAAATATCTCTCTTTCTCTCTGTTACCTGTCGAGAAATTGAAATAGAAAGAAAAAAAAAAAGATGAGGGAGAGGATATAATGCCCCCTGGCACATGCGCTGTTGAGTTTTAGTCTTTGAAACATGCCGAGTATCTTAGTTGATTGTGTTTATTTCGGCCACATCTTTTTACCTACTCGCGGACGATTATTGCTTTGGACCATCCACGAGGTGGTCCTTTTTAACCTTTTTTTTCTTCTTCTTATGGGAGGCGGGATGGTAATTTGAGAAAGATAGTAGGGGTGTTGTGTACTTGGAGAAAGGGACCGAAGAGGATAACAATACATTTTATGTTAAATGTTTAGTTGCCGACAAAGTAATTAAAGTAAGCATTACAATTATAAAGCAAAATGTAGTAAATCCTCCATTTTCACAAATGTTTTGTGTTTTTTTTAAAAAACAAAATTTTCTTTGTTTTTTTTTTTTTTTTTTTATAAAAAATTGCCGTAAAGGTAGTTCCAAATTCTATTTTTTTTTTTAAATAATAATTGTATCGGTAGATTCTTATTTAAATTATATTTACGCGAAATATAGTGTGTTCTTTAATTGGAGCGCTGAACCATTGCCCTGGAATTTTATTAAAGTTTGACTGGTTTATTTATTTTAAAATTTATATGAATTTGCAGAAAGTTTGAATGTACTTAGGTAAATGAAACGGAAGCATCAGGCAAAATTATGAAGGGTTTTAATGCGTGTACTGTACTTGAAATCGAGGTTGTTTTTTTTTTTCGATTTTTAATAAAAACAGATTTCCTTTTATGCAATTAAATGTAGTTGAAAATCATCTGACAAGGCAGTAAAAAAAGGTAGTACACGTACTTGATAGTAGTCATTACGTATTTTTAGTTTACGTTTTAAAATGATAGCATCAGGAGGGGTTTTATTGAAGTAAATAGAATAATTTCCAGTAATTTCTATCTGGAGTTTTATTTTAGTATTGAAAATATAAGAGAAAGATGCATGTGCAAAATTGGTTACGGTACAATATAAAGTTCAAAAAGAAATTGCTGCCATATTTTGAAGAAACCAAAAAAAAAAAAATTGTGCGTTTTAAGTAGAGTCAGTAATATCTACGAAAAATTAAGAACGTGAAATTGAGTTTGCGATGTGAACTTTTCCTTTTTTGATTTTTTTTTCTTTATTTCTAATCGCATTAATAATTCTAAATTTAAATACATAGTAATAAATAATAAATAAATAGGAAAAGTAACCTGTAATTCGGTTTGAAAGCGAATCTAACTTTTGCATGCAAAGACAAAGGCGGATCAAACTTGATTATAGGGGAGGAGATGCGGGGGACCATAAGGGGGACCGGGAGGGAGAGAAGGAGGAGGGAAGGGAGCGGGAGTATTATTGAAAATCTATTTAACACCTTCTCAAGTGTAAAATTTCGTTTTCCATATGCTGTTCACTTCCCAACTCGTAAAGTTCAATTAAAGATCCCAATCTTTTTTTAATAGCGTAGGACTGACTTTGCAGTGGAAATTGAAGGCCCTAAAGGAATTGAAGGGGAGGGACTCAAGATGCGGATTCTCTTACATAATAATACCGCTTTATAATATGCTATGTATTTTTCATTGTAAATTGTTTGAAATGCTCGAATGCTGGATAAAATCCTATAATAGGCAGTCGACCATTACATTTATATTTTATGAATTGATAAATTAATCAAGTAGGTGGAATAAAAAAAAACTTAATCCTAAGATTCAGGCGTTTCTTTCAAGAAAAAGCCAGCTAACAAAAATGAAACCTATCATTATCTTTAAAAACTTTTTTTTGGTTGGTAAGAATATTTCTCACTTGAATAAAACTTATTTTACAATCACAAAAAAAAAAGTGCTAAGTTTGTTTAATTTTAGTATTAATTTTATTGTCGATGTACATGTACAGTAGTTTAAATTAGAAACCGGTACGGTAATAACTTTCGAATTTTATTTGGCAAATTTATACAAGAAAGTCTCTGTAATAGAGGATGAGTAATTTACTTGCTTTATTGAATTTTTTTTAAAAATCACAATTTAATTTACTCTTTAAAGTTTAAATGATTAAATTATAATTTTTTTAAAAAAATTAATTAACTACTGTAATTCATTCAGTCATTTTGAAAAGAGAACCTACCCACATTTTTTTCGAAATAGTCTATTTGACATGAATGTAATGTACTGTACTAGTAAAAATACCGCGTGCCGAGATGCTATTAAAAAAAAAGTAGGAAGCTTAAAAACTTAATAAAAGTTATGCCTGTTTATATTCTCCCGAAAGTTTTTTTTAAAAAACAAATGATTTTCTATTGACCAATATGCGCTGCAAATGACTCTTCTATTCATTTATTACCACAGTTGTGATTTTTTCTTTGAAATTGTTAATGCTTGTCATCTGCATATTGAACGCAAGGCTTTCTGTCAATAATTCTCAAAGATGGAATTTGGTGGATGGGATTTTGTAAGATACAGTACATGTACAGTATCGTTGATCGTTGAATTGGACCTCCGCGGCCAATCCATCTGTTTGGGAATGTATTTGGGGACATTCGTTAGCAACATTGTTACTTTTATTAATTAAAATTTAGAAAATACATTATTTAGGGATGTTTAAATTTTAATTTTTTAAAACTTTTTATTTTAAAGCAAGACGTTTCAGAAACTGTAATGTTTTATCATAAATTTAATGTTGTATGGAAAACTTTTTGGAAAAAAATCAGAACTAAATTCACATAAAGGGGCGTTTTTTTTCTTTCAATACAGTATTACCCATTCAATTGTATTTAAACATTTTATTTTTTTATAACAATGACTAAAAACATAAGAGTTTAATTAAATTTTATTTTGAAAATTAAGTTATGAAATTTATTGATTGCTGAAATTAATTTACATTACATGTACTTTAAATGGCTTAGGAAATTATTTACGGTACTTATAACTCGAAATTCATTTACTAGAGCAGGGTACTAGAGGAAACATATTGTTGTTTGGTGGCCGCATTTCCTTGTTTTAAAATTATTATCAATATTATGGCACATCTACATGTACTGTCAGTATATTTTTCTAGCCAATAAAAATCACTCATTGGATACCGGTAAATTAAAACGGTACCTAATTTTTTTTTTTTTAAAGACACCTGCTTGGTTGTCAGAAGTTTTAACGTGTTAATCTATTGCTTATAATTTAGTTGTAATTGCTTTTGTTCCGTTAAGACTAATTTAACTTTTTTTTTTAAGGTTATAAATTAAGACGAAGATGTGTACGCCAAAAATAATACTGCAAAAGGTAAGAATTCTTCTTCTTATGTTTTTTTTTCTTTGTTCTTTTTATGGTTTTTACGTCAAGTCAATTGTTTCTTCAACGGTTATCTCTTTCTTTCGTCTGCTAATCGCTTGGGCGAGGTGCAACCCCCTCTATTGATAAATGTTGAAGTGGAAAGTCAAAATTAATCTAATTTAATGTTAGAAATGGGAGGTGTTGAATATGCCTCGGTGCTGACCGAATGCGGCACATATATCATGAGCGAGCGAGAGATTATTGAGTTGTTTTCTGGGCGATGTCATGCACGCATGCGCATTCTCATTCAGGTCCGACATATAACGCAATATTTTTCACACTAAACTTGCAATTTCATGTAAATTATATTAACATTAATCTAAGGCTATTATTATGTGAATTATTAGTCGCTAATTATTAGTTTACAAATATTAAGGCAGTACATTTTGAAATGTTGAAGGTGACTATCCAAAGCTTCGAGTTTTGATGCAATAGTTAAATATATCTCTCTTTGCACTATAAAAATATATACAGCATATTTTTTTAATTTAAAAAAAAAAAAATATTGCATGACGCAAATGGCATTTTTATTATTAATATTTTAGGTAGTGGTAATCTTTCTTATCCGGAAAAGCTAGTGAATTATTTTTTCTGGAACTTACAACGCCGAATTTTAGAGGACAATATGCGTTTAATATCGGTACTAAAAATAAAAGTGTAATTGTCTGCAAACACGGTTTTAAGTGTGCCTAATTGAGTGGCATGCGTACAATATAAGTTTATAACTTCGTGTTAAATAAATAGGGCATTTAAAATAGGTCCAACAGAAATCTGGATATTCCTGGAAATTTGCGTTTAGAGAAACTGTGAATAACGAGGCTAAAAATGTTTTGCTCGAAAAGTTTGCTTAAAAAGCTAATTTTTGCTGCTTGATGACAATTTTTAGACTGCACAAACTTAATTTGCACTGAAAACGTTAAATTGAATATTTCGAGGGACTTGATGCGAATTTGTATTATTCTTCAAATTTTGCCATTAAAATTACAAAATAACGTTACGTAACCTCGATATTTAAAAATCCGGTAACACGGATAATCGAGATTTGTATTTTGCGTAGTGGAAAAATAGCAACAGGAAAGTAGTTATTAGTGGAGAGAATTCAAATATTACAAATAAGTATCGAGTGTCGTCAATTATCTTGTCTAATCGTTAATTTATCGCTTATTATACCAAACGAGATGGTTGGTGGCTGAAATCGCGTGTTTCAAATGGAAAAACGTGGAGTGGGGGCTGGAACAAAAATACAACAAAAATACAACAAAAAAAAAAAAAAAAAAAGAAGAAAAAAAAAAGCTAGGCGTTGGGCTTGGGTAAGTTGGAAGAATTGGAACGGTATTAATATGTACGTGTGCTTAGAAATATGAGGGTCTAGTCTAGCCACCCGTAATTTCGTTCGATGAGGGTGGCCTACGCTCTTCTCACGCATCTATTTAACAAGTATGGTCTTTCGATAGAACCAGTTCTGTTGCTCGCTAGGAATTGCAAACTTAAAATGAAGCCGTTTGGAACGCCGAACGTGCACTCATAATTTAGGCGGTTTTTTAATCGATTAGTTAAGTTAGTTAAAAATGCACGCTTACCTATTTATCTACTATAATTAATACTCGGAGTACTATGTTTCGTTTAGCTACGTTATAATTATACAATAAATCTATATTTTTTATATTATTATTACTTCGTTTTTTGCATTTTAAAGAGTTTTTTTCAAATTATTAAGGTGGCGGTTTTTAAAAAAAACGTTTATGATATCTTAATATTTTTAATATTTTTTAATTTCATTACTTTTAGTAGGTCTTTGATTAACGTTACCGACAATGTGACTAGTAATAACTTGAAACTATTATTGTAACATATTACATTGATTTATGCTTTTTTTTTTTTTTTGATATTCAAAAGTTGAAATTAAAATTTTTGAAAGAATTATTATTATTTATTAAAAAAAACTACAATTGAAACAGGAGTTAAAAATATTAATCATTAAATAATAAAATTAATATGATAACGTTATGCATGAAAAAAAAATCGAATTTCAAATGAGAAAATTTGCTCTACTATCAAAATTAGCATTTATTTTAATTAAATTAAATTAGTTAATTTAAAAGACATTAAATTTATACATAAATAATTTTACTCGTAAATTATTATTATAATTACTATTTTCAGAACTGAATGTACTGTAAGCGTATTTGATTCTTATTGGTCAATTTTTGTGTAAAATAAAGCAATCGAAAGGCGATGATTAATATTGAAATTGAATTGGAGGTACCCTTTCAATTTCATTTTAATTAGAATTGAGCAGCAGTTGTTTCACTAATTAAAAGCGGAATTATTTATATTATATTTTTTTTAAGTACCATTTGCTTTACTTTTCCGATATCACCGGTTCGTTTTTCGATAATAACAGTTGTTCTACCAGGTATATTATTTGGGGTACCAGTTGGGTGTAATTAGAAAGATGTTTTTATTTTTTTTATATTTTCTTCTCTTGTATTTAATCTGACATTGACGGCATATTACGCTCTTTGTCTCCTAATAAATACAAGTTGGTACATAAACAAGAACTCGTTTAGTGGGAGGAAACGGATGGCAGCGTCTATAACTATATTATTATGTTGTTTAGGTTAGACGTTAAGGAAAGGTGATAGATTTTGAGAGTCGAAAGCAGGGTGCACATTTTTTTTTTTTTTTTTGCTTGTGTTTTTTGATTCACAATTACGCAATAGATTCTGTAGCAGGCTCATTTTTCATCATTAATGTGCCGGTTTAGACACAGTCAACTCGAGAATGTTTAGGCTACCTCTCTTGAAAAATGATAATTAACGGGCAACATTTTAATGATAGTTTTTCGGTTTCCAACACCCGCGGTACCTGCGAACTACACTTTATCACGGTGAAGAAAAGAGAATTTAGTTTAAAAAAAAAATTTAAAAAGGAAGAGAGAAAAAAGCTATTAAAAATGTCGGTAACAATAATGGAAGTTCACATATTGCTGAGCACGAATCAGTGTGAGGAAGGAGTAATAACTTAATCACGAATATAACGAATTAAGGATTAGGTTTGAGACGAAAGAGAGAGAGAGAGAGAGAGAAAAAAAAGTGCCGAAAACGGTGCTAATTGCGACAAAATATTTGACGTTAATTTCGAAAACAAAGCTTCCGACGCTCACTTTTACCTTTCTGGGCACTAATTAACGTTTAACGAGTTTAGATGAAAATGATTATTATGATACCTCGCTAGCATCTTTAATGTAATTGGAAGATGACGATTAGACTTAAAGAACAATACCGAACTTTTTATTTATTTATTTATTTTTTAATTCGCAAACGGGAAGTTTCGAAAAGTAAAAATATTTTGATCGATTATTTAGCGTTTTGACCGCATTCCACTTATTTAAAATAGGTTATTATGGGCTTAACCGAGCGCGAACGAGTTTTTAAATGCCGCGTTTACGCTTTCTTGTTTTCTGCTAATTATCACAATCTTTTGATTTACATGCTATTCTGCGCCGATATTTCCTTCCCCCCTCCCCCCCCCCCCCCCTTTCCCACTTAATGGTAAAGGATAATTTACGAGGTTTAAATAATGAGTGATTATAAATTAGCAAAGCGAGATAAAAAGAAATTATTTGTATGAAATTAATATTAGAAAGAAAAATAACTGCTACCGTTCTTTATGCCTAGATCACGCTGAAACTATAATTAATTAGTAAAATGCACGTAACGCGAGTTAATCGCTACACTTCTTGAATAATTTAGGGTAAATAATCGTTATGCATTTTTTGTCGTTATTTTATTCATTTAATTTCAAATATTTTAAAACTTTGGCTTATCTCATGTTTAAGTGCTTTTAGAACTTTTCAAACGGTAGTCAAGTACGAGTAACATTTTTTGGTCAAGTTAATAAAGTAATTTATTACCGTCCTGTCATAGTTAAATATTTTTTTTTTTCTTCTTCTAGATTTTTTTTTTCTTTTCATTTTTGAATCACGTGTCTCGGTAAGTGACAGAGTTATTACAGCAACTGATTAATGTGCATCTACATTTGAAACAAAATTAGAAACAGCCACGTTTTTTTTTTAATTTCCTAGAAAATGAAGGGATGTATTTTTCTTCTTTATTTTTATCTTCATTTTTTTTTTTTTTTTTGTTTTTGGAATAAAGTGAAGTCACTTAAGAAAATTGTCTCAATTTTGAAAGATGGTGTGAAAACATTTCTTTCTCTTTCTTTACTCTCCCCCCCCCTCCCCCCTTCTTCATGTAAATAAAAAAAAGTAGATGAAATTTCTTTAGAAACGAATTTAGTAAGGTGCATGGAGCTCAAGTAAACGTTTGGTCTAGGCGCATGTACACGTATGTACACTTCACTTAAATAACGCTTTCAATTTTTCTCGTAATTACACTGTGATCTCAATTTCTGATTTTTTGTTCGCCAACCAATTTCCTCGCGTTTTTGCATGCGTGCACACCAAAATGCCTTCATACATGACGAGTATAGATAGATAGATTCACGACGTAACATTTCAACAGGTAAAGCTATAGTGTGGCGTATACATTAGACAGATGCCACAGATGAATTCTGTCGTTCACATTGTTTGATCACTACTCGACTGGAACCTACCCTTCTTTAATAATAATAAAAAAAAAAAAAAGATACTCGTTAATAAAGACAAAGATTGGTATGGACCTTCTAATCACAATAGGCAACGGTGACTCGACGATTTCCTAGCATTTTCTTTGATCAAAATACACTTGCCGACGCTATTTAATTGAATGAGAGGTTGTTGATAGACTTATTTTGTGAAGAATATTCCGTAGAAGATTAGATGGGGGGTGATGGAGTTTTTTTTTATATCGAATTCTGAGAGGGGTGATTTGTGGGTGGATAGGAGGGAGTTGAGATATTGCACGGTGTTAGCTAAACTGCTGTTGCTACTTCTTCGGATAATAACTTGAAAGAGAGAGAAAAAAAACGATTATTGCTTGACTTCATTATAATTTCGAAGGTGTTATGTTATTAACTGATATTTTATAAAAACATTTTTAGATGAAAAGTTATGCGTGCTGATTTGATTTCTCTAATTGTGCGTTTGGCAGCTGTGGTTTTTGTGATTTTAATGAGAAGGGCGAATACTATTAACTCGAATTTTAATACATAATTGATGTTGTGACAAGAGTAATAATTTTTTTTTTTAGAAAAAAACCTATTATCGTTTATGTGGTAGTAACAGGTGCGCTATGGGATATTTTTTGATACTAAGGAATGTAGAATAATATTAAAAAATAGTTTATTAAGATGTGGTTTTTAACAATTTATCTTTATTGATCGATCAAATCAATTTATTTGGAATTTTTATTGATTGATCGATCTATTTTAGGTTGAATTTATATTAACCTAGATAAAATCTTTTAAGCTATTTTATTTATATTTTGAATTTAAAGGAGAAGGGAATTTTTTTGTTCATTATTTTCTCTGAACATTGTATAACGAAGTTCAGTGGATAAGCAATTTGTTCGTTGTACTGTACATGTACTGCAAAAATTGAAAGTGAAAATACCCAGTAATTTACGGTAAATTATATAAAGTACATATACATATATTAAAAAAATGTATTTATACAAATTGGATAATTTATTTTGTTACTACGTGTACATAATTATTTCAACTTTTTAGAACAAAAAAAAAATTAATTACTGTCAAAGTTATTTAATATTTTTTAAGTTATTTTACCGTATTCTCAGTTTGTGTTTTAAAGTAGGACTTCAATGAGTTAATTTACTAAGGCTGAATGGAAAAAGTAAATTATAAAATACAGTAGGCCTACGATAATGTTTTTCAGCTTTAGCTCAACTTTTCAATTGCTTTTTATAGCCTTTCTACTAAAGTTGATTTACACGGAAGCAGATATAAGCCTACTTTCAAATTTCTAAAACATTTCGTGCTACTGAGAATTTTTAGTTTGAGAATTTGGTTTGTTTAGTTTTTAGCCTCGTGCATTATAGAATTATTAGGTAGCAGTATCACGTAAAGTAATAATCTGCTTACGTAATGCGATGATGGAAACGTGTAATGAATAGGTTGTAGTAATTTTTAATTGAGCGGAATTTGCGTACAGTCATTACAGATGTTGTTTTATAATAATAATGAAACTTTGTTTATTGTGTTGTTTTCAAAAATGATGTGATAAGAACTTCTGCTTTTTATGCCCTTTTTCCAAACTGACTGATTTCACGATTGTCACGTCGAAAAGAGTTTTTAATTATTTTTTAACGTCTTAATAGCGATGCAAATTCTTGTTTTTTAGTTGAGGTCGAGGATGACTGTGTCAGGCGATTATGATCCACGCAATGTTATTTAGAGGTGCGAGAAGCGGTCAGGTAATTGTTCTGCCAAGCAAACGAGGGAGGAAATTCATCTACATGCATTAGAAACACGATTGACTTTTTTAAAAAAGGATATTAAAAGCAGGGAAATTTGGTCTATCATTTTTTTTAAATTTATTTATTTAATAAATTAATAATGCATAAGGTTATCGTCAGGTTCGATTAAGATAATCAATAGTTTGGATTGGTTTGATGGATTTTAAATTTTTAAAACAATAAATTCTTTATTTTGATTTCATTGCATTGCTGGGGACAACCTACTGTAAGACGATGAAAATTTAAATTATGCGAAATCTTTTATTACATTAAATGAATCGTAACTTGTTAGTTTCATTTAGGAACTCTCTAAAGGGGTCTATAACTATTTACTATTGACGGACTCAATTTAAATAAGCTAAATTTTATTAATCTACAAAAGATTTTTTGCTTAACAATTTTTAAAACAATATTCAGAGTTTAAATCTTAAAATAAATGTTCAAAATAATTTAGTTTTAGTTTTTTTAATAAATTGACGTAAGTTTTAGAAATAAGGTACGTGCAGGATAATCCTAATAAAAAAGCAGCGCACGCTAAAGGGGAATGAGGGTTAGGGAACTACAGTATTTAATATTTCAAATGACCGTTCACGTTTTGCTTACTGCAATTTCACACGTTTTTTTTTTTTTTTTTTTGACTCTTATTGAGGTAAAAGCTGTTATCGAAAGTATAGCCATTTTCGAGTTACTAATTTATTTTCAGTGTGATAATCTCTCCTAATTCGAATGAAACTACCTGGACTCGTTTCCAATTTTACAAACAATGTTGGCTGCGACTGCTCGTTGACTACACTACCTATTAACTTAACTTAACTCAATTTATTTCACCTTCCAATTAAGGTTCTTCTCTTCGCCGTGAATTTCTTTCTCTCCCTCCCTCCATGAAGCTTGTTTACGTGCAACGAGTCTCGATCAACGTAAACGATCGATCGAGGTAACTGAAAAACGAAGGGATGGGGTGGTTGTAGTTGTTGTAGAAGGGGGACGAACAGGAATTGCTCAACTGTTTATTAATCCATCAAGAGTAAAAACGAAAATTGGCACATTTGTATTCGTCTCGCAGATGGTTCGGAGCTGGTAAATTGGAAGGGAACTGTCTAATAGACAACCTCACTCGCAAACACCTATCATCATTTTAATATTTACTAGTCGAGCTGAGGAGAAGATTTGAAGCGGAAGAAGAATGAGTTGACTGCCCACCTAGGCCTTCCAAATTTCACTATGTGTGTGGTCAATGTTGCCAGCTAAGGTTGTTAGAAGGAATTGTCAGAACGATAAATTATTAAGGTGGGATTTGTTAGCGATTTGCGCTTTCCTCAATTTTTAGGAGTGTTTAATTGAGTTCCTAACTAATTTAGATCGCAGTTCAACTTTCAACTACGCCCCACTCATTCATGTTGTAGTTACTCCTATAAATTAAAAACACCGTGCAAGTACTTGTTGCTCATTTTAATTGAACTTTTCGAGACATACCGCACACGCGCGAAAATACATTGTATTTTTATGTATATTAGATTTTAAGAATTACTGCCAGTATTGTTAGACCTGGGGATAATTGCATTCGTAGTTTCTTTACTTGATTTATTTGTAAACAATGCAGCCGACATTTCACAGCAAACTTTTACACATATTAACAGGTTTAATGCGAATTGGGCAGAAGTTGCATAAGGTTTATTTTGGTTCTAAATGGTTAAAGTAGAAGTTAAGTTTAATGCAAAAAAAATAATAATTTTAACGACATTTTGGTTCTTTGGAGTTTTCTGCCGCCATTACCGCTGAAGTCAATAAACTATTAGAGCGAATATTGTGCACCTGGATTTGTTTTTAGTAGGTCTTACGTGGTGATTTTTATGAAATCAATCGATCGTATTTGTGAAATAAAAAAAGAACGAGTAAAGTTGCGTTTCAGTTTAAACCAAGAATTATTTAGATGATAATTATACTATTATACTAATTATACCATGGTATATACATATACTGTAGTTTTTGAGTAAGATACTCGTACTTTCCTTACACCAATTTCCTCAAAAATAATTCGTGTTCAATTATTTTAGACTAACAAATTAATAGGCAAAAACCAATAGCCTACTAATATTAATGATTACTTTTGATAGGACAATACAAAGTAAATTTTTTTAAGATTATTTATTAAATTATTGCAAATAATGTTTTGTTACTAATTAAAACTTTTATTGACTGCACTTACAGTATACTAATTAACACTTAAAGCAAGATAATTTATTTATTTTGTTTTTCGTGTATTCGTAATAAATTTTGAGTACTAGAGTTAATTTAAAGAGTATCTCTCTCTAAGGTCTTCATCATTATTTCTCATTACGCATGCGGGTGCAAAGTTATGTTTAATTATTACAAATAACAGTAATTTATTTAATTTGTACAAAAAAGTTTTTTACAAAGCGGCTTATTAGCTTGGTTGAAAAATTCAAACTAATCAGTTAAGAATTGCGAAAGTACAGTACAGTATATGGCATTTTATTTTTGTTAGTTGGAATGAGAAAGTTGGACGGGTTCCACTTCAAGAAATAAATAAAAAAATAAAGGGTAGACGCAGTTAATGATTTTGTTTTTAATGTGTAGCCTACCAGTCCAATTACTTTTATTTTGTTTGTACCGAAATCTCAGATCAATTGCAGATTAGCGCGCATGTTTGACATCCGCAGTTCCGGTAACATCTTCGAATAACGAACGAAACTTGCAATTATTGACAAGCGTTTCAATAACAAGTGATGTGAACCAATTAGATATCCCTTGTAACTGTAATCAGTGTTGTCAGTTTGTTCGGTCATGAGACTATGTGCGCTTATTTATTTGAGGAGTTGAAAACAAAGAAGATTGGCAAATGTAGGTTTGACTTGACACTCTCATTACAAGTGCACGTAGCAAAGAACAAAAATGGTATCGGTATCGGCAACCTTTGTAAATCAAGTTGACAAGCCTCTTTGTTTTCTTCGTTTATTCGAATCCACTACCCCGCTACGAAATTAGAACCCTATAACATCTTAGTAATATGTTTGAGGTAAATTATGAATAACCGGGTAACACCTTTTCTAGTAATCGATAGTAGTAATTTAATCTATCTTAATTAATTAAATACAACTAGATATTTTTGCAGCATTTATTTACAGTAATAGAAGTTCCTTAAGTAGGCTATTTAATTAGAAAATAAATTACAGTACATAATATGTACATGTATAGGCTACACGATGTTCGTGTAGCCTTTTAATAATGTACATGTAAATATTTTAATGACACATGGAAAAGATTAATGGGAAGACTTTTTAACATTCTCGGCGGTGCTGCAATAATTTTGTATGTTAGAAATCTGAAGCTTTCGAATTATTGTTAAAAATAACCACTATTTTCACATTTAAGGTTTGAGGTTGACAGAATAAAAACATCGTAAATTGTGAGATTAATCCAAAATGTTTTCCAGATTTTATTTGCGTGGTTTTATTTTCAATTTTTATTACGTTCGCGTTTTTGACAAAATTCCGCATTAAGAGGTTGATGACGCAGAAAATAATATTGAACGCATTGATTAATAATACCAGTATTGATTTGCTTGGTTAATAAACGCCAATTGATGAAATAACTCCATTCATATCAGATTCGCCGCAATTAGCTCTTCCACTTTCTTTTCTTAAGCATGAAATGCTACTTGGTTATGTTTATAGTTGTCGTGTTTACGTTTTGTGATACGCACAATTCGACATGCTTGAAATTGGAGAGCGCAAGTTACGCAAACTATGAAATTGAATCTTCCACAAATGGAGCTTTTTGCCTGCTTTCTTTCTTATTTCCCCATCTCGAAATTCCCCTTATTCCTCCGAGCTCCACGTTCTAAACTTCTTGGAGAGAAGAAAGCGACTGCAATCACTCACAAACTTTGGATTTCTAGTTGAAACCTCATGTTATAAGCTCAACAAAGTTTTTTTTTACTTAACTTTTTAATTTTTGTAAAAAAAAAAAAAAAAAAAAGAGAGAGAGATCTGTATTGAGTTGGTAGTTATTTAAGCAGGAGTTTGTCATGTGTCACGTAGCTAGGCAAAAAGATGGCAGTCGTTTTGGCTGATGAATATGTCTCGACACTGGAGCGTCTTCCAAGGGTCAAGTTTATGTAAGTCTTCAACACTACTTTCTCATTGGTTCCGCTAGCTTGTTTCATCTTTGCCGCTCTCCACACAGCCGTGAAGTACAACAGGGCAATTTAGATGTAACTATCATGGCGATGGGAAATTAAGGGATATACATTAAACCTCTATACACACGTTATTATAGTCGTGTCTTGTATGTTAACACGGATAATATTCGCCGCCAACTTTCAAGATAAATGCATTTTTTTTAATTCATTTTTTTTTGAGGGGGTGGGAGCTGTTTTTCGTTTCTGATTAAATCATTAAATGTTATTCTTTTATTAGTAGCCGTAATGGGTCGTCTCATATAAATTTACGCAACTAGATTGCTCATATTGAGACATGCGAAAAAGTACTTTTTTAAAGGTATTGTTAATAGTACCCGGTACCTCTTTTATTTCCCCCCGCTAATTTCTTTCTCCTACAAAGACTTAATATTTAAGAATGTAAGAAAAAATGAGGTAGGTGGATGGGAAAAAAAAAATGTAAACGCAAAGAGTTGAACCTCGATCTAACGTTTTTAATGAACAGATTAATGAAAAAGGAACGACGAGAGAGAAACGATGCAAGTGGAAGAGAAAATACTCGTACTGTAATTTCTAATTTAATTAATTTTTTTACTTCAAGAATTGATTGCCTGACAAAATGAATGCCTCGATCCTCCACCCAGCTATGTTTGTAAACGCATTCTGCGCTTTGTTTATATTTCTGTCCGTAAGAAAACGCACTACTACGACTTATACAGTGCTGCCTGCGACCGCCTACGGCGTACTGACCTGAATAGCAAATTTATCGTGCCCCTCTTCCGCCTCAAATCTCTCCGTTCCCTCAGCCCCGTGCAAATGCAACTACTTTGGAACACTTTAGAACCAGCTGAGCGTCACCTGATCGTTTGCTGTCCACCGAAACTCCTCTGCGGGCACTTCGATGACCACATCCGGGCGAAGGACTTCTCTGACATCTATCGCGACTTCCTCCGGACGTACTGACACCCCCCCCCCCCCCCCCCCCCGCCCTCTGACGGATATGTTAACTCGATATAATTACTAACGCCAAAACCTGGCGTCTTATTTTTGTACTTTTGTATTTTGTATTTTGTTTTTTATTTATTAAACTCTCCAAACTGGGGCAAATTTCAAACAAAAAAAAAAAAAAATGTTATAATTTGCAAAACACTTCTTTTTTTTCAATTCGAAGAGTGTTTTCATTTATCACGGTACATGTATTATTAAATTTATATTAATATGGATTAGGATGCAAATGAAAAGTTATTCTATTCATATACAGATGTAGTATCTTAAGATAAATTGAATAAGGATTAAAAGATAAAGTTTAAGAATTGAAAAGACTTTACCAATCAAGGTGGGCCTCCAAATTAGGAAAAATTATAAAATTCTCATTATTTTGTCAAAAAAAGAGGCAAATTTAGAATTTTTTCCAAAAAACATTTTGCGCCTCGAAAGCTCGGCACAGTTTTTTGTTTTTGATTTGTACACTTACAAATATAAATACTGTATAAGCAATGAGTTTTGAAAATGAAAATTTAAGGAATTCAAAACGAAATCTGGTTTTTTAATTACCGGTACTAATTTTTGTTTTTCTGGATCTTTCCCCCCTCTCCCCCCCCCCCCCAGGTTCTGTTATTTTTAATAATTTAAACATTTTATTAATGAAGTGCTTCTTTTCTTTTTTTCAGCGCCTTTATTCACTTATGTGTTGCGTGTGTCCACATCACGACGCCCTCAATAGCCAGGACTGAACGGGGTGAGACGTGTGGTTTGAGGTGGTCCATATCGATGGGCCACCTACTGGTTAGATT
>JAQGAZ010002083.1:0-20981 GCA_034692225.1 Polydesmus complanatus | reverse complement strand
ACGATGATCCACCTACCAATGGCGGCCGTACCACGTGATCTAAAAGGGGTTCATTTCCTGTTGTAATGGTGTATAGAGAGTAAGTTTTGGCACTGATATTGAGCTTCATCAGCTCTTCCAATATCACTCCAGTGGGAAGGGAGTCGAAGGCCTTTTTTATATCTAGTTGCACTATTATCACTGCTCTTCCCTCCAATCGCGATCTTGTTATTCTTTGCTCAATCTCGTTCAGGCAGGAATAAACACCTCTTCCGTGTCGGAATCCGTGCTGACCTGCAGGAAGTTGCTTATTACTCTCCAAGAATCCCCGCAGCTCCTGCTCCACAGATCTCTCGAAAAGCCTCGACTCCGTTCCCAAAAGAGTGATTGGATGATAGGCCGCTGGGTCGTGCAGCTCTCCACTTCCTTTATATATGGGAACCACGATGCCACTTTTCCATCGATCGGGGACTCGTGCTGTCTCAATGATATTATTAAAGTTTTTAGCAATACATGCCTTAAATTCCTTAGTGAGCAGTCTAAGATGGCCTGGGACAACTCCGGATTCGCCTGGAGCTGTTTTTTGTTTCATTTCATAGATCAATCGGGTTACAGTAGCCTCAGTCACTCTCTGCATGCACCATTTATCCTGTTCAGCATCTGCCCCAACTTCATCATAGTTTAATTCATAAGATCTAGCTAATCCGGAAAAAAACACAACAAAATTAGATAACTCAATGTTATTCAGTAGATAAGGTTTCGGTGGCGCTTTGCGAACAAGACGTTGTATCCGCCACAGTTCAACAACTCGCTGCCTCGTTATGCCGGCGAAGAACTTCCTCTTAGCTTTCAATTGTTCGGTTCTATATTTATTATTGAAAGCATCTCAATTTAAAGTTAAAACTCATAAAGTAATACGGAAAATATTTCAAATTTTTTATTGGATGTTGCGACAATTGTGCTATATTTTTAAACGGTTTTTTTAAAAGAAGGTTGAATGTAATTTTATTCATTAAAATTATTAAAACTTTTATTTACAAGCGCAGTCAAAATTTTCTAATAAAAATAAGTCGTACCGGGTAGTGTATTTATTAAAAAATGTAGGGATTTATGGATCAAATTTTATTAATATTTCGAAATTTCAATGTGATACTCGTATAGTGTTTTAGCGAGATATAGAGAGCACTGTTTTGTTATTTAGCGTGGGATAAAAATACGCAGGTGTTTGGTATCAACATAGTATAATATTATTAATAATTTAGTAGGCGGCTTAGTTTATAATGAGACTAATAATGAATAATACGGGCGTCAAAAAATACGTCGTATATTTTGTGTTTATACAGCAGCTTATTGCTATGGAAGCTGACCGACATCAAAAATAGTCCTAAAACAAATATAACGCAGTTTTACTTGCCTAAAAATAGTCCTAAAACAAATATAACGCAGTTTTACTTGTCTAAAAAAAATTATTACCGTAATGTTATTTTTTTTATCACACATTTTTATAATATATATTTTTTTAGTTTAACTAATATTAAAAATTAAAAAACTACATGGTGTGGCATAAAATAAATGAACCGTTTGGATTAAATTTTGTATTTATTACAAAATGTTCAAATCAATGCTTACACCATCCCTGAGGCTACAAAACTACTAAATAAATAAAACAAAACCCCAATGCTATGAGTGGGAAAGTTTTGTGCTCCCCAAAAAATAGCGCTTTAGCTTAAAAAAAAACTTAAATTTTGAGAATCAAAAATTGAAACATTTCCCAGTATCAACTTCCATAGAAAAACCACAGAGGTTAAATAAATGACAAGTTAGTTATTGACCGGCAAAATTATTGAATAGAAGATAAAATTTAATGATGGAAATTACAGATTATAACTAATAATAATGCGCTGTAGTTATCATTAAATTATAATAGTAAAAGTCAACTACCTAAGAAACGTTTTTTCCAAACGGTTAACCAATGGTTCGCAATATAAAATGTTTTACTTATAAAAATAACAAAACAGTACAACCAGTTTTTAACCCCGAAAAGTTTTCTAAGATTTTCAACTCGATAATGAAGTTTCAAATTGTTTTTTTCGTCTTCATCTTTATGTTTATTTTTGAACAAGTAAGTTTCGAATTATGTTAAATTAATTTTTTTTTAAATTTATTTAATGACACATTAAATTTTAGAACGTGGCAAACGCTGAAATCAAGCGCGATGTAACGAAGAGACAAGGTGTTTTAAGTGAGTTGTGTCCACTTTTGCAACTTTTAGCCAAAATACTACCACAACTTGCTCCACTGCTGCAATTTCTGAGCAATTTGCTTAACTTGAATTGTCTTATACTGTAGTAGTAAAAAAAAAAAAAAAAAAAAACATTACCGTACAGTGTATGCTTTAAATTTAAATCAATAAAATTTTTAAAAAGAGCTATAAAAACACAATAATTACGGTATTATTAGTTATTGGCGATAGCTAAACATTTGCAGTAACATAATTTTATTGCATTATTTCAGTTTTTCAGTACCGTATTACAATTATTTCTTAGATTATGAGTGCGTCTTTAAATTTTAATTTAAATCAACGTTGTTTAAAACAGTAAATTGATTTAAATCATTACTTTTCAGCAACATTAAATGCTATATTAAATAACGTGCAGCATAACAAAAAATAATAATGGGCTCAAAATAAGTATAACCTTGATATAAATCAATCAAAGCCTATACCTATACATGATTTTTTTGGAATTATTAATAAACTTCTGATGCTCTCTGAATGTACGCTATTCGTCAAGAAGTGTTTTCATTATCTTAGATAGCTAGGTCGTAAACAAAAAATAAAAATAATTTAGTTAACTTAAATGTTATAACAAATTTTACTAATAATTGTGAAATTACATTTCTTTACAAAAGCAATCTCAGAAATGCTATACAAAATGATTCTAATAACACTGTACTGATTACTATTATATAAAATACGGAATTGTAATTTGCTTGTTTACCAATTATTTTTTAATTACGTTTCAAATTCTTTTCTTGTCTTTTTTAATAAGCCATAAGGTTTGACCTTATTTATGTTTTTTTTACACCCGAGGTCTTAATAACAAAGTTTAATAAAATATTTTAAAAATTGAGTTGAAAGGTTAAAGAGTATTTAGATCGCCAAAATATCTCGTCGGAATAGGTTAAAACGTGGCAAATCGATCGGTTTTTATTTTTTCGAGCAATTGAATTTTTTAAAGTATACAATTAATATTTTTATTTTTCGCGCTTACATTTTTTTAAATTATGGCTGATGATTCTCAACGCGCCGGTAATGACGATTCAAATCCATTTTCTAAACAAAATGAAACAGGAGTAAGAAAGAAAATAAGGAAAATTCAACGCGCCAGTAGTGATGAGCTAAATCCACCTGGTGAAAAAAATGAAACCGAGGTAAAAAAGAATAGAAAAAGAACTCAAAGCGACCGTAATGACGAAACCGATGATAAGAATGAAAAAGAGGTAAAAAAAATAGAAATAAAAAATGAAAATATTAAAGATTTGGAATGCAAAATATTAAAAGTTAATCCTAATTTAGGAAGACGATGGTTTTGAGAAACAAAGCGGCACTGGACAAAACCAAGATCAACTGGAACCTCTGGATTTAAGTCGAGTAAGATGAGGGCAATGCACGATAAAGGAATCGGTTTCCAACACCAATAATTTTGTGCTACCGATAATAATTTGACCAATACATTATTTTTAACACCTTAAACCAGAACTAATACTCAATTAATAAAATGACTCTTATCTTGTAGAATAATTGTCATCGGGAGCTAGCACCGCGTGATATGCTACCAATAACTTACTTCAGAGCAGTAAATATTTTTAACCCATTCAATAAAAATTAGTTTTTAAAAATATTTTTTCTTGCAGGAAAATGATCTTTGTTCAACACCGATTTATTCGCTATCGACATGTACACCACCAGTACAATGTGTAGATTCTGTAAACACTCGTAGTCGAGTCTTATTTTCTGAGTGTACATACAGTATTTTGTTTTTTCTCTCGTAGGAAAGTAGTGAGTTACCAGCACCACTTGATTTGCGATCGAGAAGAGTTTTTGCCCCGCCTTCCATTTGTTTATCTCCTCAAGTAACGAACAAATTTTTGTTTTTGCAGTTTTTTAATTTAAATACGGAGTAATAGAATTGCAGATTCCTCCACCTCAGCTGCCGCAGATACGATTGAATGATGTGTTTTTGGGTGAAATAATTGATGATATGGCAGCGGAAGTACCGGTAGAGGTATCGACGTTAATATTCTCTAATACCGTAATTAAAATATGTAGTTTACATTTTTTTTTTTAATTATTATTGTTTCAATGAAGGGTGAAAAGCTTTATTAATCACATGAAAGTATAACGTTTCAAAATTTTTAAGGTTCTTCCGGTAGTATTGGCAGATGAGGCGGCAGGGGTCTTTAACGGAGTTTCGCAGTCGCCGGAATATTCAATTTCGCCGAATGAAGAAACTCAGAATTTCGACTCTATTTTGAATCTGAACTCGAGTTCTGAACCAAATATTCAAAATCAAAGCGAAGATATAAACGAAGAACAACAACAGCCTGAAAATCCCGACTTCAATTTCAAATCAAATCATGAAAATCAAAGTGAAGACATAGACGAAGAGCAATTTCAACAATTGCCTGAAAATGCTTTCGACCCGGTAGTTGCAGTTATTAACCGAGCGAACCAAGTCAAAACTAACCCGAGTTCAGTGGACAGACCGAAAGCATAAAAGTCTTCAAAAAAATAAGCGGTAGGCCTAATATCTTTTCAGGTGATTCATTACCGCTTAAGGTATTTGGAATCAAATTTATCAGATTCCGATTTAGGTTACTTAAATTAGGTCACTCTTTTTAGACCTACGTAAATACTCTTAAGACACGACAATATTTGTATTATTTTTGATAAAATGACGCGTAAATTTTTATAATTTGTATATATGCACGGTGATTTTTTCCGCAGCTCGACTTCTTCATTATTATCATAAAACAAAACAAAACTGAAGTTAAATCACAAATCGATAAGTGTTTAAATCTACAGAAACACTCTTAAAAACGCGACAACTTTCCGTCAACAATTTTGATAAAATGTTATTAGTTTTTCATATTTGTAAGTTTGTACAGTACTGGAATTTTTTCCATCTGTTTCATACTAAATACTAAAACAAAAAGCCAAACCTACCGAGCAGCAAAATTAAATAATAACGAGCTCTATCAAGATAAATAACATTAAAATAAAAAAAAGTGCTTTTAATAAAAATAACAGAGCCTCATAAACCGCCTAAATTATTTTTATTTTGGGTATAGATGATAAAATTAAAAAAGAGAACTAGGAAACGTGCTTTAAGCGCCGTTTAGATCTTTGACATTTTTGCTCAAACCGAGATAGGAAAATTAAAATGAACGGGAATGAATTGGTGCTAGCTGGGTGGTTATGATATTCCATCTGGCGTTAGATCCATCTGCCTAATTTCAATGCGTTTGAGCCAAAATCCGGCTGAGTCGTAACCCCCACACGCTTACTTTTCGATAAAGTCAATAAAGATACCAAAATTGCGCAGGGTGAAACGCAAACAGAACATTTACGAAAAAATATTTAAACAGGATTATTTGTGTTATTATTATTATTTTGTTATGGCATATGCTTGCTATGAATGATACTGTATTAAAGCCAATTATTAAGGATCATTGGCTTCAAATTGTGACAAAAAAAAAAAAAAAGAATGGATTGTTTGCATGTCTGAATTTCTCCTGCGTTCTGTGCAACACATGTGAAACAAATTGCAAAGTACTAGTAGAAAGAGGGGAAAAACAAGCAAATCCGAAATAAATTATTAACATTTTAAAAGATAAAATTGTTATTAATATAAACATTCTAAAAGCGGTTTTAACTAGTGAATGAATAACAAATTTTAGAGAACGAATACACAATATGGCTAAATATTACGTCAGTTTTTCAAGTTTGTTTAAAATTATACTTCATACTACAGTACAGTATTTTAGCATATTTATCTTCGTGCAACTTTGGCTTAAATTCACCGAAACAAGTTAATAATAATACCGTACTATGCCGTTAATTTCATTATCACTTAATATAATAATTAAAAGATTTTAAAATGTTCAACCCTATTTTTGAAAATAATTTGGTGACGTTATTAAAATAACCAAAGTGTTCCACAGTATAAATAATGATTAAATTAAAACTTCTAAATGAATTTTTTTTTAGCGTTACTAGAGTTGCAATACAATTAATTTTTTAAAAAAAATTATCATTTCATGCGCCTGTGCATTAATCTGGTTTAAACTCAACACTGAAATAGGTCGCGCAAAACCAGCTTATGCTGAACTTTTCGACGCGCGAACGTCATTATACGTTATTGACTATTCGATGTACGTCATTATTTAGTGTTTACGATAAATTCAGAGTTTTCTAGTGTATTACGGAATAGCCCCAATGCTAGTATTTTATTTTTTAGAGGCTTTTAGGCTACTTTTAGATTAACTTTCAAAGGAAAAACAAATAAAAATCTGCGTTTTTATTTCGCATTAAAATAATAACAATAACAAAAAAAATAAAGAACATGGATGGGGTACACATAAATTTTTTTCTATTTACAAAATAAGAACAAGTTAAACAATATTAATTTTTGCATTAAATAAATCCAAAATCAAACCGTTTCTGACGTCAAAACGAACTTACTTAGTTCGAGTTGGCTGTATAAATTATTATTCTATTAACGGATCATAATAAAATTCCCAAATCTCGGGTCAATACTCATCGAGGAGTTCGGGTTTTTAATTATCATACATTTTCAATTATCAGGGTGAAACCATATTTACTCGAGATGATTCAAAATTTGTATATAAAAGACCGTTTTGACCAATGCATCAAACACTCACATCCAACGAATACTAGTTCTTTAATTAAATCAGTTTTTTTTTTTCTAATTTTTGTTTTTAAACCAAAATTCTTAAAATGAAGGTTCAGATGGTTTTTTGCGCTTTCTTCGTCACCGTTCTCTTGGCCAACCAGGTGCGTTTATTATCCGTAATTTTTTTTTTTTTTTTTTTAATTTAAAATGATGCCAATAATTATTTTATTGTTTTTTTTTTTGAAGTGCTCGGCGAATGTTGCTGAGAAACGATTACACGTCCCCGCTCCCACCCCAGCATAGGAAGCCTGTCTACCACTCTCTGTCCAATCTTAACCAGCCTGGCCAATGGTGCTCTCGCTTCATTGAAAACGGTGATCCAAAGTTTGGCTAACAATGTGCTTCAGCTGAAGTGCAACTTTTTAGATTAAGATTTAAAATTGTTGACAGGCTTTTTAAACTAAAATTTCAGTAGTTTATTATTTGCGTTTATAAATGATTAATAAGTGTAATTCAATTTAAATAAATTTGTTTCGAGCATATATAAAAAAAAAATGCATTTTGTTTTCTTTCTCTTAAAGGTATTTTTTAAATTTTTATTTGGCAAAGTTGACAAAATTAAGTAAAAAAAAAATTGAAACTATATACAAGAAAAATTCGAGATTACAAGTCCCTGCTAAGGAAATTAATAATTATTTACAAACCAAACTTACAACTAGCTTATTCCGTGTTTTTTTTTTAAATTAGAAATAGGTCGACTTATAATTAACTTCAAAATAAAAAAAATATCTAAACGTCTAATAATTTTAAGGAAGCCAATTATAACGAAATATCATTGCAACAAATTTCAATATTTTTTGCCTGATTTACTTCCGAATAAACATTAACGCCAATTATTTCAGCAGCTGTATATAATATTATAATATCGCTCTCGGGGTTCATAGGCAAGGGCCAATTAACAACTTCACACTCAAACAATAATTATTGTTCGCATTTTCGTCGTTTCCAATTATTATTACCGGTAATTGGATATTACGAACATACGCTACCGGTATTCATTTCTGACCATGAAACGCTATTTATGTCGGATATAAAAGACCCGTTTCGATCCATCATGACTCACACATCCAACAAAATACAGTAATTTAATTGAATCATTAGCTTAAATTTTTTTCTTTTTTTTTTTTTACCAAAAATAAAAGTTTATTTTTCTTAAGATGAAAGTTCAGATCGCTTTTTGCGTTTTCTTTCTCACCGTTCTCTTATCCAACCAGGTACTTTCGTTAATTCTAATTTAGCACAAACATATTTTTTATTAATTTTATTGTTAACGCTCTGTAGTGTTTGGCCTACCGTGGCCGCCACCGCCACCATGGGAGACCTTGCTCAGGTTCAGGGTCAAACTCAGGTCTCTTAGGAAGTCTTTCCGACACTCTCTGTCCACTCCTGGAAGCTTTGGCTACAGATCTCACTTCTCTAGCTTCAACTATCGAAGGTCTGGCTTCGACTCTTCAACTGAATTGCAGATTTTAAAAATTTAAAATTTTTTTTTTTTGACAAAATAATATTATTTAGCACCAGTTTAATACCGATAAATTTTTGCGTTTGAAATTATTATAAACTAGGGCAAGAAAATTTAAATTAAAGTTATTTGGACATTTAAAAATTAGTTGTAATTGTTTATTACTTTCATAAAATTAAATTTTAAGTAGCTTAAGAACAATGTATAATATTATTTTAGTTAACACTAATTAGCAAAATAGTGTTGTAAAAACATTTTAGTTGTAAATTATTTAATTATTTGGCGTTTAAATTTTTTTTAAATCGAATTTAATTTTTCGGTTCAATTGGAGCGTTGCATCAGTCTAATACAGTATTCATCAAAAATACCATACAGTAGCATTGTCTTAGCTCACTTAATAAGAATAAAAAGGACAAGAAAGCACTATTTAAAATAAATTATTGCAATCGTAATCGAATATTGCTCTCAATATAATTCTTCAGTCTTTCAATTTATATTTCATTTGTTTTAAAATTTAATTCCCAACTTGAAAACTTTTTTTCAATAATTATTATTGATGGTATTCTCTTGTTGTGTTGAATTTAAACTGGCAGAATCAAAATTATAATACATGTAACTCAAATTCTGTGTTTAAATATTAATCTATGAAACAGTTTTTTTTTTACATAATATTGCGGAAGATAAGTCAAATATAAAATAAATAAATAACCGTAAAAATACACGCAGTGATGCCACGCGTACACCTATATAAATCCAGGAAAAGTCAACACTTCCCTGAATCGTATGTGAATGACGTATACTTTCAATTTATCGTATTCGAAGGTCCAACTGCATTTATCTAGCTTAAACGTGACACATGTATTGACGAGAATAAATTCTATTTTTCTGTGCGTGACATTCTGGACGTCATACGTTATTGACAATTCGATCAACGTCATTATTTCATATTTGCTACAGATTCGGGGTTTCCAGCGCTTGTGTTATACAGTATTTTCCAAATATTTTAATTTTTTTTTTTGGGAGGGTTTGAGGGCACGAGGCTAATTTTACGGGTCACTAGCGGTAGTTCTTTGTTAATGTTTAGAGGAATTATTGCAATTTTGACCAATAAATAAATCAAAATTGCGTGCGATCATAAATACCGGTATAACAAAAGTTTATATAATAAAATTGTTATTTTTCCAACCACAATCTCATAAACTCGCATTAACTTTATTTTCACTAACTTATTAAAACTTATTAATATTCATTTTTCGGACATAATAAAGCGATCTTTGACGTCAAAAGAAGTTAATTATCTGAATAAAGTGCGTCATTTCGTAAAAATACAAAATTTCCCCAAATCTTAAATCAATATTTATTCTAATTTTTAGGTTTTAAGTTATTATTTAGTTAACACAAAAAAAAAAAGTTTTGAGGGAGAACCCAATTCACTCGAAATGAATAAAAATTTTTGTATATAAAAGACCGTTTTGACCAATGCATCAATCACACATCCAACGAATAGTTCTTTCATTAAAACATTCGTTTCATTTTTGCTTTTAAACCAAAACAAAAATTCTTAAAATGAAGGTCCAAATGGTACTTTGCGTTTTCTTCGTCACCGTTCTCTTGGCCAACCAGGTGGGTTTGTTAACCATAACTTTAACTTTATAAAAAAAAAAAAAAAATGCTAATAATTTTTATTGTTAATGTTTTGCAGTGTTTGGCAAACGATATTAAGAAGCGATTAACCGGGTCCGGACCAGCTCCCGTTAGTGTTAGTGTTTCAACTACAGGTCTCTTAGGAAGTCTGTCCACCACTCTCTGCCCACTCATAACTAGCCTGGCCAATGGTGCTCTCGGTTCTTTGAAATCGATCCTCCAAAGTTTGGCCAATGATGTGCTTAAGCTGAATTGCAACTTTGCCGGTTAAAAATTTTGTAAAGTTTTAAAGGAAATTTGCAACAGCTTATTATTTCTACAGTGTATTTATAAGTGTAATGCAATTTAAATAAATTTTGTTTTGAGCATATGAAAATAATTTCCGTATTTTTTAATCTTGATTTTGCACTATTTTTAAATTTTTTTATCAAACAAAAATTATTTGAGAATAAATGAGAATAAAAAAAGAAGCGACATTCGAGAAAATAATTGAGATTACAAATAGGCTACTGCGCTTATAAGCGAACTAAAAGACTGTTAGTTTAGAATTTGTATTTTTGGAATTAACAAAACCATTTTAATTAATAATACCTAATTTAAATTAAACTATTTGTTGGAAATAAAGGATAAATTTAAACAAGGTACTGTATTTTTCCACAAAATTAAAAATTTAACCATCTTTTCCCTATTCCAGTTCAGAAACTTTTCTAGCGACGTCATTGAAATAGTTTAATAATATCAAAAATTTAATGCAAATTAATAAATTTATTAATCAAACTGTAATATCTATTTTTTTTAGCGCATCACTAGCGTGGCAATGTTTAATTATTGATTCATGCACACCCGCATTTATCTGGTTTGAACGCCAACGCGTGGTTTTTCCAAACGTTATAATATTATGTTAATGTTATTGGTTATTTGATAAACGTTATTATTTAATTTTTGCGGCAGATTCGCAGTTTCTAGCGCGTATGCCTTATTTTTCAAATAATCAAAATTTATTTTTTGAGGTTTTCAGGGCACGTGGCTAATTTTACGGGTCATTAACAACAATTTGACAAATGTTTAGAGAAACCGTTATAATTTCGATTAATTTTCATAACATAGATATTAATCAAAAGTGGAAATCGTAATAATAAAAGTGTTATATTTTAAACCACAATCTTATAAGTTCCCGTTTATTTTATTTCTACTAATTTACCTAAAAACTAATTCCTCGTTGTAGTTAATTATCACACTAAATAAAACGACTTCTGGCGTCAAACGAAGTTAATGAGCTGCATAAAATAATTACTCTACTCTACGGTTTATAAAAATTGCTCTACGGGGCGCAATAAAACAGATATAAATAAAAATAAATAAATTAGTTTGGACATATTACTAAACCGTGCTGCGGACAACAGCAAAATTTCCCCAATATCTTTGGTCAATATTTATCCTACTTTTTGGCTTCCAAATTACTATTTGCAGTAGAATAATGAAAAAAAAAATTAATGAAGGTAAAAACCCAATTTTCTCGGAGTGAACAAAACTTTGCATATAAAAGACGGTTTTGACCAATGCATCAAACACACGCATTCAACGAATAGAGCTTCCATTAAAACAATTTTGTTTTACTGTATTTTTGTCTCTAAACCAAAACAAAGTTTCTTAAAATGAAGGTCCAGATGGTAGTACTTTGCGTTTTCTTCGTTACCGTTCTCTTGGCCAATCAGGTGGGTTTGTTAACCAAAACTTTTCCTTAAAAAAATGCTAATTTTATTGTTTATGTTTTCAAGTGTTTGGCGAACGATATTAATAAGCGAGTAATTGGGACCAGTACCGGTACCGGTGCCAAACCCGCTACACCCGTTGTCTCAACTTCAGCTCTCTTAGGAAGTCTGTCCAGCACTCTCTGTCCACTCCTAATAAAACTGACCACTGGTCCTCTCGTTTCTTTGAAATCAATCATTCAAAGTTTGGCTAACACCACACTCAAACTGAATTGCAGCTTTTAAAGGTTTAAAATTGTTGACAGTTTTTAAACTAAATTAAATTTTGCAATAGCTTATTTTTTTTGCGTTTATAATGGTTACGGTAATAAGTGTAATGCAATTTAAATAAAACTGTTTTGAGCATATAATGAATAATAATCTTTATTTTGCACTAATTTTTAAAATTTTTAACAAGTAAAAATTTACTAAATTACTGTAAATGAGAATAAAAAAAGAAGCGACATTCGAGAAAATTGAGATTACAAATAGGGTACTGTGCTTGTAAGCAAAATAAATAATTTACTCAACTAAAAGTTGGCTCGAAACTTGTATTTTTGGAATTAACAATACTATTTTAATTTATAATGAGGCCATTAATTTAAATTAAAGTATTAGTTGCAAATAAGGGACGAATTTAAACAAGACATTTTTCCATAAAATTAAAAATTTATCCATCTTATCCGTATTCCAGCTTAGAAAATTTTCTAACGACGTCATTGAAATAGTTTAATAATATCAAAGATTTAATATAAACTAATAAATTTATTAATCAAACTGCAATATCTATTTTTTTTAGCGCATCATTTTAGCTCATCATTTTAGCTGCATTTATCTGGTTTAAACGCCACGCAAAGAGAAAAAAATAGCTTCTATTTTTCGGTGCGTGGTTTTTCCAAACGTCATAATATTATGTTAATGTTATTGGTTTTATGATGAAGGTCATTATTTAATTTTTGCGGCAGATTCGCAGTTTCTAGCGCGTATGCCGTATTTTTCGAATAATCTACATTTATTTTTTGAGGTTTTTAAGGCACGTGGTTAATTTTAGTGTTCATTAACAACAATTTGATAAATGTTTGAATAAACCGTTATAATTTTGATTAATTTTCATAACAGAAATAAATCAAAAGTAGAAATTATAATAATAAAAGTGTTATTTTTCAAACCACAATCTCCTAAGCTCGCATTTATTTGATTTCTACTAACTTACCTAAAAACTAATTCCTCGTAATAGTTAATTATCATACTAAATAAAACCATTTCTGACGTCAGACGAAGTTAATAAAAAAATTTCTGACGTCAGGAAAATGTGGCTAATAATTCGCTCCAACTCAATTGCAGCTTTTAAAGATTTAAAATTTGTTGACAGTTTTATAGCTTATTTTTTGCGTTTATAATGGTTAATAAGTGTAACGCAATTTAAATAAAACTGTTTTGAGCATTCAAAAAATAGGTATTGTATTCCTTTAATCTTTATTTTGCGCTATACATGTACTTAAAAAAATTTATCAGACAAAATTAAGTTGAAAAATAATATGAAATGGTACTGCGCTTGTAAACGAAACTAATTAGAACCTTATTCGGTTCTAAGAGAAGTTTATTTCATTTAACTTGTCTATTATCGAAAGTTTTAATTCCTAAATTATAAAAATAAATTTATAAAGTAGAAAATACCGTTACACTTTAAAATATAATTTTTTTAAAGCATTTCAATGAAATGACTGTTAGAAAACATTATCCGACAGGTAAAATATTCTCATTTCAAAAAACATATTGTCTTTAGAAAATAATCTCTATTTTTGACAAAATTATTAAATTGTGGCAATTGCTCGCAATTTGATCATTTTTTTTTTGAAAAATATGTTTGTGACGTCATTGAAATACTGTTATTTAAATACTCGTATTAAAGTCTGATTATAAGTTTATATTGAATTTTTGATATTATTATTTTTTAGCGTTTCACTAGCGTGGCAGTGTCTTTATTATTGATTATTCAAGCGCACCTGCATTTATTTGGTTTAAACGCATCACGGACAAAAATAACTTTTATTTTTTTTTTGTGCGTGGCTTTCCATGCGTCATTCGTCATAATTATTCACTGTTTGATGAACGCCATTACTGTATTTAATATTTCCGGCACATTCGCAGTGTGTCACATTTTCCACATACCGTACCTGTAATTTTATTTCATTTTTTTGTAATTGGGAGATTTTGAGCTTACATGTTTCGATCAACTGTTAGAATAATAATCAATTAAAAGTGGAAATCAAAATTATAATAAAACTGCTGTTTTGCAATCTTTTCAAACTCACATTAATTTTATTAACTTTTGCAAAAAACTAATCAATAATAAATTCGAAAACAGTGTACTATAAATTAAATGATTAGTTGTAAGTAAGAGCTAAATTTAAAAGAGATGTTTTTTCCTAAAAGTAGGAGAACAATTTTTAACTAGATAACTAACAAAATCCGTCAATGACTGTATGAGAGCGCTTTTTAAAATTAATTTTCGAGACCACTTAACACAGTATTATGTGAAATACGACATTCCGAAACCTAGTACATTTCTATGTCGCCGAATGGCCGTTTACACCTTCGGCGCCATCAAACGCAAAACTACTCTCTTCCCTTTGACCGACCGGAATAACGCAGGTCGAGAGCGTCGATCGCCGTATCTAGCGGGTTTCGAATATTCGTTCCACCGATCCCGCCGGATACGATTATTACCCAGTTTTATTGGTGCATATCTGTGGAACTTGTTGCGGCCTAATATAAGGGCAATTGTAACTGGATGTTGCGATGGAATTAAGGCGTGCGCGCATTTTAGAGATAATATTTTTTCTACTGATTTTGATGAATGTATAAGAAATATGATTACCAATATATGATTATCGCACCTTTATTTTATTTATTTATTATCTCTAACATATGTTGGCTAATTTCAATAAAAAAAAAATAACAACTGCGCTTTCGCACAGTTTTCATAGTGATTAAATTCAAAATTTGATATAAGATTTTTTTTTATAACGGAATAGCACAAATATTTTAGAGTTTTTAAGGGAAAGAATACGGGTCTTGAACGATTGGGTCAACTTGATCCAAATTGGAAAAAAAAAATCGGATTTGGACGAGTTTGTAAATTAATATTATGTTTTTGTAATTGTCATCGTCGAAGGAAAAATTATTCGCAACACCCACATAAACCTTGCTTCTATCGTTGCATGGAATAAAGCTAAACACAATCACAGCTGTATAGAGTTCTCCGAATTGAAGAGCCAATCAAAATCCCCAGCAAATTGTATTATTCTAGCTATTCAAATAATGATTTAGAAAGTACGTATACGACCGATGATGTCAAATTAAATTTTATTTTGGGTATAAAAGACCTCAATTGCGATCAACTCATCGCATACGCACATTTCCGTCGAACGAACAGTCCAATTGAATTAGTATTAAATTATTAGTTTAATTTCTTTTTTATCCAGACAAAAATAATACCGTAATAATTATTGTTAAGATGAAGGTTCAAATCGTTGTTTGCGTTGTTTTCCTCACCGTTCTCTTGTGCAACCAGGTAGGTGCATTTACTGTAACTTTTCATAGAAAATGTGTTAATAATGTTTATCAGTGTTTAGCGAAAGAGCTTGAGAGTCGACAGTTATCGATAACCGCCATTCTCTGCTCAATCTTGCCATCGCTGATCACAACGCTTAAACTTCCAACTACTATTCTTACATTTGTCCAAGGACTGTTGGCATGCACCACTACGAGTGGCCGTTAAAATCTTTTTTTTTTTTTTGTTTTTGCAAATGGTACCGGTATTAATAATAACTTAGCACAAATTTAAAAATTATATCTTTTGTTCTTTAATTATTGTCAATTAGTGCAATGAAATTTTAATTAAAGGTTTATGGGCATTTAAAAAAAAGGTTGTATTTTTTTTTCCCATTACTTTTATAGAATTAAGTTTGCAAGGTGTACGCTATTTATATTGTAATTTTTATTCACTCCGATTGACCAAAATAGGGGTAGGGAAAAAATGATTGCCTAACGCACACAAACGAAATTTAAACACCAAGTAAATTCAGTAACTCCAAACAAAAACAAAAATCAAAGTATTTATTGCAAATACAATTATTATTCTAAATTTAAACTTTTTTGGACAGCGTAACAATTTTTATTTGTCGTTTGTTTACAATAATTAACTGCTGAGCAAGGCTCGAAGAAATTTAAATTATCAATTTTTCTTTCAATAGATAATATTTATTTCTTTGCCGTGAGTTATAGTGGCGCTCTGAAATCTCTATACTTGTTCTAAATTCCTGTAGAACAAACGTTGTGCGGAAAAAACCGCACTTAGCGTTTTACATGCAAATCTTCAATTTGAAAATAAATCCCAATTTTTTTTTTTTAAACCGTTTTCGGTGTTAAACATTTTCCAAAAAAAAAATCGATTTATGCATAAAATATGTCAATAATTAAAATAAGAATTTCATCTTAAAAATATTAACCGTAACATTTTTGTTACATATTTTCTTTGAAAGCGCTCAGCATTTGTTTGGTTTCTATGACCATTTTTAAATAAAATTGAATTTTCACTTTAAACCATTTGAATATGAAATTTTGGGAATATGGTAGTAAATATACGGTTTAAAATATCAAATTTTACATTTTTATCATTCCTTTGTTTTTGGAACGTCAACAACAGTTACTGTATAATACAGCGTGTCGTTTGTAATTAATTTTCCTACTTCTTCGTCATTTCCAATGTCAATGTACAATTTATCAAAATTCTTCACAATTAAAGATTTTTTGATACGTTGAGAAAAATCTCCTGGGTTAAAAACGGTGATCGCAACTTTCAAAGGAGCAAACTCAAGTCGAGGAACTGAATCAAATTCGCTTATTAAGAACACGATGCCCGCAGTTAAATCACACTTGCGGTCTCCATTTTGTATTTTATTTTCTCCGGTTTCATCATTCTGGTTTTGCTCATCAGCTTTTCCTGTTTCATCATTCTGGCTTTCTTTACTATTTTTTCTTGTTTCATCATTCCGGCTTAGGGATCTATCTTCACCTGTTTCATCATTCTGGCTTGGAGAACTATCTCTTTCTGTTTCATTATTCTGGCTTTGATTGCTACATTTTCTTGTTTCATCATTCTGGATTTTTTCTTTCCACTTGCAATGTCCATTCAAGTACATTTTTATCTGAATCCTGCAGTGCCCTGTCCTAGTGTAAAAATATGGTCCGAGATGGTATTTGACCAATCCTTCTTTCTCCTTTCGCTTCCTCTCTGCGTATTTATCTACCGTCCAGACTAGAAACCCGCTTCTACCGAGCACGTTATCTCTCTCGCCAGGCGGTTCCACGTAAATCTCAATAAAAAACGGTTTCTCTAAATCGTATTTCTCCAAAACAGTAAATGATCTCGTGTAATTGACCACGTCGAAATTGACATCCGCTGGCTTTAATCTAGCTAGACAAGTTCTAACTACGTCCTGACTTTCCTCACTTCCTTTTTGAGCTTTCAAAACATAGGTTACTCTCGGAGATGGATACATCTTCGTCAATCGCGTTGTTATTCGAAATATCTTGTCGTTAGTAAATTCTATTGTTACTGAAGCCTCTTCCGGATAACTTATCAGCGAAAAAATCTTTTTCCTTAAAGAAAATGGAGCTTGTTTCTTGTTCATTTCTTCTATTTTCACTACTGTATCCGGTTCACTTTGCGATATGGCGTCAGTTAGACTGGTAGATAGAGGCTACAAACTTAATTATTAACTATGCATTTTTAATTAATAGCTAATTTTTGATAACAAACTTGATAATTTGTCTTGAACATGTAATCGGTGAAATAAAATATTCTAAATAAAGATTCATCGATGCTTCTTCTCGCATTATCGATTGCTTTATTGATAGCTATTTCCGCTTCTTGCATTTGCCGCTCTAAATATCTTACGAGCAGCTAAATAATTTGTTGCAAAGAAAATTGTAATTATAAATAATAGTTTAAATTTATTTGGTTTACCGGATTTGAATGCTCCAAGTTGCTCATTTCTTGACAAACGCTAACGTTATTCTCCTTTTGTTAAAACATTAGTTTTATTTTAAGTACAAATTTTAATAACAAGATATTTGTTTACAAACCGCTTGTTTAGAATACTCCATAGTTGCTTGTATTTCAGATAATTTAAATATTCTTCGACAAAGAAAATCATGCTTTCGTTCCCATTCGACGATTTCTGGTGGATCAACTTCCTCCACCTAAATATTTATAAAATAAATTTTTATAAACTTTAATATTGAAATTATCCTGACCTGCGCATCTTCATCTTTTTCCGAAGCATCGTTCTGCGTTTTCTCGTCCATCTTTCGCTCGATTTGTTGTGCTCCGTCACCTAGCATTTTCGATCGCTTGCGAAGGTGGGTGCAGATCGATGACGTCATGATCGATCTGCATTTCAACGTCATTTTGTCAATCGAACCAATTTTTGTTGTTTGTTAATTTAATTAAAATGATTAATAATTTATAAATGTAACTCGTAAAATAATACAGTACAATATAAAGATGAAGATGAAATGAAATATTTTTTATGGTCTTATGGTTAGGAGAGGGGGTATAGGCGTTTTAAGAAAGTAAAAGTAATGTTAATAATTTTAATAGCGTGCTTGAACTGCAGTTAATATCAATAAAGCTCAATATTTACATTAAAAAGCAATACAAAATAATGGCCGGCATTTATTTAATTACGCGTATTCAAATAAATTAAGTTTTTGCTTTAATTATTTATAATTATATGCAATTAACATTGATTTATTTGTAGCAAATTTTGCTAAAATTTTATCAACATTTTTTTTTTAATAAAGTTCTCTTGTATAAATTGATTATTTTCCGCCTGATAATAATATTTGCCATTTATGAAGTGGTAATAGTTAAAGATGGTGATAGGAAGTAAGGTGTCCATTCTGCTATTATAATAATTTTAACGCCTTTGGAGCAGACACTGGCTAATCCATTTAAACGCCTAAAATTTAGGGAGTATAACTACATGTACCTTAAAATGGTACCGGTATATAAGTTCGATAAACCATTTAAAAAAAAAAAATTTACTTAGAAAAAGAAAAATGCCAAGGATTAAGCGGATCAACACTATTGGTTGACCTGTAAATAGTCCATTTCCTCCTTAAACACCTGTAAAAAAAGGAGATACAATAGGGGACCCATGTTTCAAGGACATCGCCCTGAGAGGTGTATTCTTCACTCTTTCTCTTGAAGGTGGAGTTTTTTCGTTTCCTAAATTCTTGTTCATTTCATTCAAGCACAAGAACGTATAAACATGGACCAAAGCGAAGAGTCCGATTCATGTTCGGCAAGATCGAAGAAACGAGAAACAAATATAAGTGATTTACCAACTGAAATCTTGGAGGATATTTTCAAAGAGTATTTGTTTACATTATCCGGCCCAGAATTAATTAACTTTCACACATTTGGCCACAACTTTGCAGCTATTGCTAGCCGTCATTTGTAAGTGTTATTATACTCGTACTTTCAATTATTTCGATAAGGGTTAATGAAGATACAAATAATTTAATTACATAAAAATGTGATATTCCAGTTACGGTATTATTTGGTTAAAACATATCTTTATACAAAATTTATTGGTACCGTCAACTGCCGTCAGTACAATTTATTATCACAACAGACAAAATGCCCTTTGCCTTATCCTGTAGTTTGTCTGGTAGCGACCAGGCAAAAGGTTTTGTGGTGGTGACCTCAATAATCATGAAACGCCGTTCACTTCGAAGTATTTAACTTAACATAAATAATTAGTAAAAATATTACCAGATTTTTTAGAATACCGGTGTTTTTAAAATTTGAATTGGTATGTGTTTCAAATTTAAATGTTTTGTATTGAATTTTGTAGTTTGAAGCAGGTATCAACAACTTTTGTTTGTATTCAAAACAATTTGTAATTTAAATCCAAGTTTTTTTAAGTAATTATCAAAAAGAAAGGTTCTTCATCCTGTTTAATTTTTTTTTAATCCTTTAAATGAAAGTCAATTTAAAAATGACACAAATGTATATAAAAAAAGCGTCAATCAAGAACTAAGTTTACATTTTCCCTTAAGTTTTTACTTTATTTTCATAAATGAAACATGTTACTTACTTAAATTTTATTTAATAATTTAGACCGAAACATAAGTTGCGTTTCAATGGCTGTTACGACTTGAATCAAGAAGATGTGTTACGCATTTTAAGTTCCCAGAATGAACCACTGCGTGTTGATATCGACAACTGTTATTGGTTTAATAACAGCGGAATTAGTCGTCTGATTGCAACAGTTCCGTTGCAAGAATTGCACATCATAAATTTCGATATTTCTTACGACGACGTCATAAACATAATTGAACTGAAACTAACCAACCTGTCCATGCAATGGACCACCGAATGGGTATTTGCTTGTAAACGAGCAACGGATCGTTCGGGATTACTTTGGACTGCCTTAAAATCCGTTAAAGCATTGTTTAAAGAAGATAAAATTATATCGGATTTTCAAACTCATTTTCTTCGCCATTGCCCAAACTTGAAAAAAATTAAAGTCAAGCTGAATAAAATTGAAACGAGTAATGAGGTGCGTCGTTATTATTTTAGAACTCCAGGTAAATTCTGTAGTATAATTCGTATAACAGTATAACAAACATTTTAAAACATTTTCATTTTCTTTAAATAATTTTCAAAGTATTTTTTTAATTACGCTATAATTTTCATCATAGTGAAATTTGAGGGCAATTTAGTTTTAAATTTTTAACTTAATAATTGTTATTAAGTATTTGCTTAAATTTAATATTAATAGACATTTTATTAATTAATATTATATAAACAACGTTTTTACAAGACGTTTTTTTTTTCAGAGTTGAAGTTTTTATTTACAAAGAGTAAAAATATTATCAACGTTTCGGAGTTTCTGGAATTTACCAAAAAAAAAAGTATGTTAAAAATTCAAATTTTGCATATAAGAGGGTAATCCCTAAAGTAAGGTTCCCAAGGTCAGTAAAAAAAATTGGCTCGTACAAAAAAATTTTTTTTTCAGTTTTAGTTTAGTACATATCTAACTAACATTTATGCATAATTGCATAATTTTCCCAACTATTCTAGTACCG
>JAQGAZ010002082.1:0-20987 GCA_034692225.1 Polydesmus complanatus | reverse complement strand
GGGTTTTTTTTTTTTAATTTATTTTTTTTTCTCCCCCCCCCCCCCCCCCGCGCAATAATTGACCTCATTTCCATTCTTCTTTCGCTCCCACCCACATATCCGGATCACCTAACACGTCACGCGTTAAGAGTGAATGAAACACCGGCGACTCTTTTAATTTCTATTTGATCCCACGCGCGACTTTCTATATTACAATCTATAATGCGCATTAATCATCTCATTATTATCCGATGATTATAATTTCAGGGCCGACTGGTCTCCCGACAGGGGATCTAATTGGATGTCACTTTTAATCCGATTAGTATTAATATTTAGCCATATGCTCATTTCTTAAGAAACCAGAGGCTAACGTGATGCATTGACTGCCGGCCATTTCCTATTAGCCTTTGTAATTTTTATGTTTTAGCCAATTACTGTATTTAGTTTTAATATAATATCGCTAATGACTTCCTAAAAGCTGCGATGACTTAAACTACGGTAACGGTATATAAAAAATTAATTTACAATTATTAAATAGTAGCCTACTCGTAGATTGCATATAAATACAGTAGCTTAAATTTCAGTAGTTACTACGGTATTCCTTTTTTTAAATAACAATGCTCATATTGTCAATTGTTATACATTTTCAACAAAATGGAACTTTAAAAAATTTCGGTTTTGGCTGGAAAAACTTGTTTTCACCAAAATTTACTGAGCAAACCTTTTTAACCAAAAAAAAAAAAAAAAAATTAAAAAACGAATTTTATAATCAAAAATTGAAAACTAGCTTAAGTTAAACTTAAGCATCAAATTAATTTTTAATGAATCCGCATCTGTTTATATTGCCTAAGTTTTATTTATGCCTAATTTCCAATGGAGGGATACAACAAAAATTCATTATTAAAAAAATAGCGGTTGATGTAATAAACATAAATATAACTCAATCATTCCCAAAACGAATACATAACCCAGTACATAAGAAAATCTGAGTTGCACTGCAATTTTATTTTAGAAAATGGAAACAAATAGGAGATATTCTTTCTTTCAAGACTTTTTGTCCCTAAGAAACCTGATGATTTTATTTCTTTAGAATAGAGCAGTAAAAAATACCAATCACAACCAAATTCGGAAATCAATTTCTTTTACTCGTAAACTATTAAAATTTACGGCTTGAAAACTATATTTCGTGCACATTCTACCACTAATTACGAGTATCAATTGCTAGCCATTAATAGCGGTACTTAAGAGGTAAAAATCTAAACTTTGAAAAATAAGTCTGCAAAGTGACTATACCTTACATACACAATCTATTCCTCAACCGACGAAAGCAAATCTCGCAGCACTTACCAATTGGTCTTCAAACCGTCTTTTACAAATGATAATAAATGCGCCCATCAATTGCCATCCGAACGATAATGGCGCTATTAATTCTCCGCTGAATTTCAACAGTGAGATTCGAAGTGAGCATCTGCAGGGAATCAAACCGGTGTCTTATCAACCCTCTCCCTTACCTCCCACTACATTTTCAAAGTGTCATTTCCTTCTACAGTATGTGCTTGAACTATTTCGTGATAAAATACGGTATACATTTAAAACTCGACCTTGTTATAAATATTTTCTTAAATACATAAACATCAAACAAATTAGCCATTCACTAAAAAAGATATATTTTTCTTAACAATATCGCTGCAACTTCTTACATAAATATCGCAAAGGTCGACGAAACAATTCCGACGAAAATACGGAATCTCGACGTATTGTCCCTGGCGAATTACATTTTATTTATTAAAGAAATCGGCTCATAAGAAACCCACAATAGAAAAGAGAATAATAAGTCTTATCGCGTTTTCGCATGACCCGAGTTCACCCTCGAAAACTTTACTTTAGTATAAACTGCCTTAATCTAAAAAAAAATAAAATCCCGTAGTATCACCCCGTAACGTAAAATATAAGCAACGTAAAATATAACGTTTTCTGTAGAATTTTTTTTATCAAACTCTTATCACAAAATCATAAACAGCTTAAAATATAAAAACGGTTAAGGTATAATGACAACAACCACAACAAAAAAGAAGAGTATCTTTTCAAAGGTTCGCATAAAAAAAATATAAGTTCAATATTTCTTAAAGAAAATAAAAAATAATATATTGGTTATACAGTATAGAAAGAAAACAAAAGGGAAAAATAAAACGCTGAGTTCGATTTTCGTGTACATATTCTAAATCCCATTAATCGACGTACAAAGAATGAACGTAAAAGATGACAAGACAGCAGAGCGCAAGAAAAGCTGATAAGGATCGAGAGAGGTCGGGACAATTGAGATCTTACGAGATGGCAAACGCTCACCTACTTTACAAATTAAATGCTAAGGACAACTACAAGTAAAACCACTCAACTTCATTCACGTGTCAACTCATTTTTAAAATGTAAACAAAACACCTCGACTTATTTTACTTTAGCCTCATTTCCTTAAACAACGATTTCATAAACAAAAATTGTTCTTAAAATAGTTTGCTTTTACATACCGGTTGTTAAATAATAAATTATTCCGTGACTAAAATATTTTCAACTAAAAGGCTAATTTATAAATACATTTACCTTCAACTATTGTACAGTTATTCAAATGTTATTCATAATAAACGAAATAAAAAAAATAAAGTTGAAGTGATTTGCACACAACGTTCCGTCTGAGCCATATTTCGGGTCGGTATATGGATGGATGGTCGAAGGTACCACCACTGTTAGCCTATAACTCTATATTTTATAGTCTTCTATAATAATATTATTATTAAAAAATTGAAACTGATGCCAGTGTAATTGCGTACAGTCGGTTGAAACAAATTCTTGAACGGTTTGACCTGGCCTAGACGGGCACACAATTATGAGGTTTATTTCGGACATTTAGTTACTATTGCTTTTCACGTTTAAAGAAGTTTAAAAGTCGCAGTCATCTTCCAAGTGATGTGAAGTTGCAATAGAGTTGAATAGACCATCAATTTGAATATGGGATCCGCTTAAAAATTCGATTTAGAAAACAAGTGAAAATCTACGGGTGCTAAATATTCCAGATGAGCACTTGTAGAGTTATTGCAGAAGAAACTGCGCCAACGGACTTTACTTTCTGGATTCCCCCCATTACCTTCCCCTAACTTTCGTGTCAATTCGTTGTCTTAAATGATTAAAAAAACTATTAATAAATTTCTAGAAAACTTTCAAACAATGAAAAAATGTAATGTACATTAAATTTTAATGAGCAATACTAGTACAGTAATGCTATCTTTCATTACAATCGTTCTACTAATTTTTTTTTTTACAATCATACATTATTTTATTGAGAACTAGCTAATGCAAATTGTTGCATTTTCAAGTTGTCGACCACCACCCTCCTCCCCCACACCACTTTCCAGTCCAAAAAAAATATAATCTAAATCGTTTCCAAAAATATTCCCAAAGCAAATTATAATTTTTCAAGTTGAAAGCATTTCGATGTACTGTACTGTATCAGCAAATATAATGAGAAAATTCGGAATTCCGTACTTCTCGATCTCCAGACTGTAATTTTGCTACACATAACCTACAAGCTATTCTGTCTTCTGTGCCACCTGTTCGCTAGCATTTACTAGAAAATAAATGGCAAAGAGAAACAGTGTGCATGTGCAGTGTTTATGAAATTACTGTATAACACTTTATCATCTGGTTTGAAAGAATTGACATCAATAATAATTAATCAACTGCAAACCTGGCAATGATTTAAAGAAAAGTGTAAAGAAAAAGCGATTTATAGAAAACGAAAAGGTGATTTAAAAAGCTAAACCTTATTAATATAAACATTACACAGCATATTGAGAAAATATATGGAAAAACTTAAGCAACGTAAAGTTAGTAAAATGTTCCTGTAGACCAAAAGTCTACTACTAGGGTGGGGGAAGCACTCAATTTGAGTTAACGATATTTCTAGGCTCACATCTGCTACACTGCAGACCACTCAATTTCTCGAACGGACAGGCGCAATAAAATCCAAATAAATACTGTAAACCAATAAATTATACTGTATGGCCAACCGCTTCAGTTAATCTAAAAAGGTCATTTTCGGTTAGCATAAGAAAGTTTCTGGTGCAAATCAGAAATAGTTTATTAAAATTAATGTAACTTATGTAGGCTAACAGGCTAAAGATTTGATCTATTGGAACAGAATAAAGTACCAGTTAAATTGCGTGAGATGGCGACTAAAAGTAAGGCATACGGTTCATAATGTCTTCATTTGATCAAAATGCTCTCAAAATTGATAAACTATGGTTTTTAATATGCTGTAAATGTATTTTTAAAGTCTTTGAAACTATACAACCAAGTCAACAGACATTTTGCAATTAGGCTTTGTTCCCCATTCTTAAAATGTCGTCAAAGTTTGTAATTTATTGTTGCACTGATGTGAATAAATAAATTGTTTCAAATTATTATTATTACTTCATTTTTTTTTTTTTTGTAAATGGTACTTTAAAAGCTTTTTGGTTCCACTTTAATAAGACTTCGCTGCTCTACCTTTTAACTAAGGTAATTTGATTTTAAATAAAAAAAAGCTTAATATAGGCCTACTTATGGAGTTAATGCAAATCAAGAACTGTATTGCTTAAATTAAAAATTTAAAAGACTTTTTAAACGCTAATTTCAATATTTCTCCAAACGCGCATCAACCCTTCATGTGCGATGTTTGTATTTGCATCTACGAGAATTTTATATACCCGACATAAATTTTTTATAAAACATTTGCACGAATAAAAATTTAACTCTTTTTCTTTGCCTTCTTTTTTTTAAAAAAAAAATTCCATTGGCCTAATTTTATCAAATTTTTCCAGGACGAATATTTGCGTAATGGAGGCTTTGGTGTATATTATGATTATTATAACCCACATCCAAAATATTTAAAAACGCAGTGCATGCACGCATTGCTTATGTTGCAAGAAGTTCAACTAGTGATTTCATTAATTTATTCTACGTATAGCATATTGTGTTATTTTTTTTCGAAAATATTTCAACCCGGAAAACAAAAATCAGGATAGCAAGGCGAATACAGTACAGTAGCCTATTACAATTTTAAATTTTTAACGCTTGCGATTGAATTGCAAAATCAATCTCCTCCGTCTTATTAGTATTCAGTTGACTTTCGACTGCTCTTTAAATCATTAAATAGGAAAAACAAAAATAGATAATAAAAAAAAAACCCCATCATCCCTTTCTCTCGTTTCCAACGAGGCCTGTGAGTTTTAAGCAATAGCTTTCCTATTCACGGTGAGCCGCTAATAATGTCACCAAAGCGGCCATAAAATAAAATGGAAAAAGCAAACTTGGTTATTTTTACATAGATTCAATTTCTTTTGAGAAACAAAAATCGATAAGAAAATATAAACACGTAAAACTTTCCTCTTAATTTATATTCTCGAATGAAAGTGCGAGTGGATGCGTTCTTCATTGAATGGCTGGGTTACCTAGGATAGGAATGATCGTAAAAACGATACGGTACAGTACCCTCGTTTCCCGCGCACCTGAATTCGCTCAGTGGAATGAATGCAAATGCGGCCGCCAGCTGATTGTACACAATCAAATCTCGTTGTATTTCCGACCTAATCCGAGGTTGACAAGGCTGATTTTCATTAAACTTCTCAGCGTGACCGCCGGTTCGGTCCCTTCATTTCTTTTTATCAATATAGCTACTGTACGCGTATGTTATTTACAATATTAAATCTTAATCTAGACGACTTCTCGAGTCGAGATATCAATATATGCTACACTTGGTAGACCGAGTAATAAATCATATTTAGCTTAAATTAACGCCGACCTTTACAGCGCCTTTATAACAATTTATAAAATAAATATTAATTTAAAATTGTTTTAAGAAAATTATGGAATGGTAATTTAACATTTTATTACGGTAGCTAAATTTTCAGTGTAATTAGTTTAGACATAATATTAGCTTAAAATAATAAAGCTTGCACCAAAAGCAAAAAAAAAAAAATTAAATAAAATAAAATGAATAAAAACAACACCTTTTAAAAAATGTACCGGTAGGAGTATGTACCGATACTTAAAAGATCAAACAACTACAATAATAATCGCTTTCAAACAATTAAATATAGGCTACCGGTACCGGTATTAAAAAAAAAATCCGTCAAAATAAAATTCTTGCATTACGTTAACTTTTCTATAAATATCAAATAAAATGTTACCGTTAATTAAAGAAAAATGTTTGAAAACTCAATTTTTATCATTTCTAACGAACCGGATATTAAAAACTATTCAAATCTAATTTTTTTTTGGAAGCATCTCAAATGTAAGCCTACCTGAAATATATTCCAATTTAACTCCCGTTTGAGTACCGGGATTTTCCGAGTAGAGGCGCATGGGCTTGTATTTGGTTTTGGGTATTTTTGCCATCTCACATTGTCCCCAAATAGAAGCACATGGGCTTCTATTTGGAAACCAAAACCAAATAGAAGCACATTGGGCTTGTATTTGGAATACGAATAATGGCAACTCACTAATATTTTATTATCGGTAGCTGCAGTTAGCGTCAAAAATCATTAAAAAACTTATTCACGAACATTTTCATATAAATATATGACATATTAATGCATGCAGTAGATTAATTCGGATCTATCACCACTATTTTCCGAATACGGGCCCAGGTGGGCCTGTATTTGGAAAATAGGAAAATCTAAAAATTAGATTTAATTTTGTCCCCAAATAGAAGCACATGTGCCTCTATTTGGAAACAAAAACCATTTACAAGCCCAATGCGCTTTTATACGGGGGCGCCTCTACTCGGAAAATCCCGGTACGTAAAAATTAATAGCCTTTAGGCTTTCGTTGAATTGCTATCATGGCGTATCATGAAAATAACTGCAATATGTAAAATCGCGTAGAATACACTATATTTAAATCAATAAAATGTTACATTAAGCACCAAAAAAAAAAAAAAAAAGATCGCTTTAATAAGCAAGGATTGACACGTCTTAGTAAAGCTTGGCCATTGCAGCCATTAATTTCGAACAAAAAATACCCTTCAAGTGGGTGAATTCTCTCAAGGCATAAGTTTCGCTAATGTGCGCGAGTGTGATAAACTACAGATTAAAACTTGGATTTGATACATTACACCCGTAAAAATAACTTTTTACAACGCGGATATCCTCCATTCCCTCTCGATCTCCCCCAATCGATTTTTAGATCAAGTCATTTCACCTTCAATCTGGAATCGAAACTCCAATGAAATCTTTTTCTATTTGCCTCTCTTTCTCTTCCAACCAAAACTCCGAAGAAACGTGGATAGACTTAGTAAGTTAAACGATAGACACGTAAATTTCCTACCTTGTTGCGTTGATGGCCGAATTTAACGGACGAATTGACTTCATCAAACGTAATTCGATCTAGAATGAAAGAGAAACAAGAAAAAAAAATGATGGTTGATCTACACAAAACCGTAAAATAAATTTTTTTTTTTTAAATACAAAAAGTCGAAAGTCTACCAAGTTCCACAATCACACTTACTTTTATTTCAATTATTTCCATCGAAAACTCGAGATTCTTTCGTCGACGGAGAAAATAAAATCGCCGTTAAAAATGTTTGAAGCACCGAAAACACAAATAAAACGCTGGAAAAAAATTTTCTCTCGAAAAACTGATACCGCAACCCGAAGTTATTTATAAAAAAAAAAAAATTACACGCGAGTGGTTAAAATGTGATTTTAAACCGAAATTGGAATAGTTTTGAGCGACTTTCTTAAAACAAAACGATAAAAAAAAAAAAAATTGAAATTTAAGTAAAAAAAATCTAATATTTAAACGCGACTATTTAGTCTGTTTCTTCATCACTTTTCTCGCGATAAATGCTTGCATTTCTTCGTTTCAACTTAATCGGTGGCCCGTCACTCATTTTTCGATTAGAACTATTCTCGTTCTGCGCATTAACTACTTCCTTACTTTCCTCACTACTTTTCTCGCCGGATAAATTAAGAGGACCGGGATCCGATTCTTCCGGTTTACTTTCGATCAGAAGATTTTCAGGTTGAGAATCATCGATATCGCTTCCATCTGCCAAATCAATCTCCTCGGGATTGCAAGACACGTTACTCGTCACGTTATTTGGGTCGTCGGTGAGAGTGACACTCGCTTCACTTTCATCCGGAACGCTAGTAAACACATCCGTGCTCAGGGAAGGATAAGCGGCGTCCGCTTTGGAAGATAAAATTTTACTTAGAGGATCAGTGATACCTAATTTACGACAAAACTCGATGGTCTGTGAATTAGGAACGGATGAAGGTGCGATAATTTTCCCGCCCGATTTGTTCGGATCATAAGGCGGAACAGACACTGTGAAATTTAGAGGCACTTTCAAGTTGTTGTCCATTAGTTCCAGAGTTTCTTTAAGTTCTTCTTCTGTTGGAATAAAATCCCACCTTTGAAATACACAAACAATAAAAGCAATTTAGTAATGTTATCAGAAAATTTTATTTGAAGCAAATTTCAACTAACAAAAAAAAAAATCTAATAATTATTTACAAATGCGTTAATAATTTAACGTGTGCAACCAACAAGTTCGCAAAAAAATAAGGTAAAGTTAAAAACATTGAATACAAGTCAAGATTGTTTAAATTAAATACTGTATGCTTTGAAAATTAAGTCCAAAATATTTTTAGAAGGAAGAATAATATCTACAAAGGCTTTCAGTTTATTTTCTAGTTTAGTGTTTTTATTTTTTTGCTGCACTTTCAACAAAATTTTATCTTAAATATGAAATCTAACTTGTAATTTTAGTAAACACGAATAAAAGTTTTATTGCAAACTTTAAATTTTATAATTATTTTCATACAAAAATCAAAAATATATAGCCTACGTATTTTTCAAACATTTTCTACTACAGTATAATAATATTACAATCCCGCTTCGTTCCATTTACGATACCTACCGGTATAATACTTATGCACAAAAACAAAATAGAGAATAAAATTTTTTAAAAAAATAATAATTCAATTTGTCTTTTTTGTGTACATACGCAAATTCTGACCTAAATTATTCTCTTTTGTTTTTCTTCCTTTTTATTCAATTTACACAAATTTAGAACGCGAGAAAAATTTCTACGGAAAAAACTCCAGCGCAAATGAATGGCTGAGTGTACTGCTGATTTATTATTATCATACGTTAATACAAAAAAAAAAAAAAAAAAACATTAATGTAACAGTTGCTTCTTATTGTTGAAAAGAAACAACAATACTGTAGTTGCAACTCAATAAAATGTTTGTATTGCCGGCAATAGTTCTTTTGTAGCCTTTCTTTTTAAAATTATATTAATAGATACTTCATGTAAAAGTCAATATGTTTTACAAAATAACAATAAGTTATTCCGCTTTCAATTTGACCAATACACACACGTATTTGTTTAGTACAGAGTCAACTCTTCTTGCCGGTAGTATTCTACAGCATTTGTTGCTCGCGAGCTAACTTTATAAACTTTATTTACCGAAAGATATTGACGAAACATCCATACTTCAAACACCAACAATACCTAGATAAATACACGTCATTCAAACTTTTATAGTCTATTTGACGAACTTTATGTTTCTATCATTTGCTATATACGGTATTTATTGTACAAGATTTGTACACGTTATTAAAAAAAAAAAAGTCGCGTTGCATCATAAGCCGAATGTAAGACCTTAAAGAACGAAATTGAAAAGAGTTAAAAAGAAGCGACTACACGGGGTTTATGCCCATCGGTACAATAGTAATTTCTTAAGGCGATGATCGTTAATAAAAGAGGAGCACTGTCTATAAAAATTATTTGACATTCGATACACGTCTGCTGCTACGCTGTGCGCGCTCATAAAATACGATTACATAAACTTTCCAAAATCAAAATAACGTCAGATCATAAAAATGCCGAGATGATGTAATTAAAAAGAACGTTTCTACCTATCAAAGGTTATGATTGCACTAGCTCTCTTACTCCCAGTCTAACCTAAATTAAAAAGGTTGCACGAGAGTTAAGCTGATGAATAAAACCGAAAACTTTAAGAACCCTAGAAACCTACGAAACGAAAGTACCGCATTGGAAAAAATTTGGACGAGTAGGCTATAAAATCAAATTTGAAAATAACGATAAGATATTTATAGATATAATTTTTAAGACAACTTAGAAACGAAAATGAATAAACGTTTATCATTACATGCATTATTTATAGCATTTGTCAGATTTCACTTAAAACGTTGATAACATTGACAAATCTAAAATTACTCTACAGAGTCTATACGTTAGAAGACTTTCAAAATAATTGACAAATAGATGCAAAAAAATAAGATTTGCTTTTCGTAATATCAATGCAAATATTTACTAATATGGATAGACAGTTTCACTTTTCCATTAAAAGTTATTTGAACTCGAAATGTGATGAAGCCATTTAAACTGAAAGTGAACGCATCGCCCACTAACAAGTTTACATGCAAAATTCGATTTTTCTATATCAAATAAAATTAAAAAAATTGCTTTTGAAACGGGAAATAAATATGAAAATAATTAACAAAAGAATTCAAAAATTGAATTTTTATAGGCGAGCAAAAATATCAATTTACTTGTAGAGCTTGCAACAAAAAAAAAAACAAACATTTTTTTTTACCAGTAATCCATTTTCAGATTTAATAAATGATAAGAAATAGCAGATGTTCAATCGAATGAGTTTCTGACTTTCAATAGTAACCAAATAAGAAGACGTTGCTCCCATCTTTAATTTTTATAAATAAATTTAAATACAGATCTGATTTATTTTTTAAACCCAAAATTAAATATTATAAAAAAAGTGGTTAGTTAAAGAACCTCCTTTAGAAACTTATACAATGTACCGGTATAGTGTTCAATCTTTTTCCTTTTTACAAAAAAAAAACCATTAAATTTCATCAGACTCGCATTTGAAATACACAGTAAATTAAATTCAGATTGAAATTCTACTCGACTTAAAAAGATAAATAATATCAGAATTTTAATGTTACTGCCATTATTAAATAATATAAATGAAAATATAAGCTATGTTAACTTTTGTTTAAAAATGTTTCTCAAATTTCACCCAAATAATTCAAAAAAAAAAAAAATTAATTAATTTAGGCAATTTTTCAACTTCATTTACTTCAGTCATTAAAACACTAGAAAGATAGATCGCACTATATATTAGACTTTGCTAATTGAAACTTACAATTTCTTGCACCTACTCATTACCATAATCATTTATTATTCATGCATATATTATCTACAGCTATTATTACAATAATTTCACCCTTATCTCTTCTAGAACATGCTTTATTTTGAGTTATTTTACTTCGGGTGTGTTCAAATTAAATAACTTATAGGCCTACCTCATTTTTACTCATCTTCTTTAAAAAGGGCGGTTAAATTTCAACATTAAATATAACTTACGTACGCGACTTCATTCTCAACATAACAAAACATTGGTCTACTGTTAATACATTGAAAACAAACAGACGACAGTCTAGTGCACAACTATCTGTGAATGAACGTTAATTAAAGTTAGCGATAAGAGCCTTTAGTAAATTTTCCTCTTTGTACAAATCTAAATACTGTACACACGTACAGTACGCTTATTAAGAGACTGCGACGATTAAGAGACGATCATTTGCATATCTAACAGAATTAAAACGACGAAAATTAAATTATAAGCAAGCCGCAATTATTTATATGCATTCAAATAAGCTGGGGTAGTTGTCGCAAAATTCACAACTTTTGACCGAGTGGTTGATGAGAGTGGATAATAATCGACGTTCTGTCCGGAAGGGACATTACCAGTTTGTCTGTATACCCTCCATCGCACTTAAAAGGATGACCTATCTCTAAACTCTTATCTGAAAAACGTTGGCTCACTCACTATTTATTTATTCTATCCGTACGAATAAATAAACTCTTTTGGATTTGCAAGCACGATAATGTACCTGGGAGCGCCCTCCGGGGACTTCAAAGTTGCATCTCCATAGCCACTCTTTTAACATCTATTGCGCTTCGAAGCAAACAATCGTGCAAAATCTATAGTATTCCTTAAAACTCGAAGAAATGGAATTTATAAAGACCTGAGATAAAAAATTTCAAATTTGAAAAATAATCAAAACTAATAAAAATCGAACAAATTTTTGACAAATAAAATGTTAAATTTTGAAAACTAAAAAAACCTAAAATGTGCCGATTAAAAATCTTAAAAGTTTTATATTCAAATTAATGTTGCAAACTAAAAAATAATTTTCAAGCCAAAAGAATAAACTTTGAAAAAATAAATTTTTATAATAAAATTAAAAAAATTAATAAACTAGTATGAAATTGTAACTAGTTTCAAATTAAGAGGTTAAGTCGCCAAAAAAAAAAAAACCGTGCAACTTAATGGATAAAAGCTTTTAAATTTGGTAAACATGTTTAAAATAAAAAAAGACGGTAAATAAAATTATTAGTGGTGTACCGGTATTTAAACTGTTATTTTCAACTCAACAATAACAATTTCCAAATTAAAAAAAAAAATTTTTCATTTTCTCCAAAATAAACTTTGATAAATAAAATTTTTTAAATTATATCAAAATATTAAGAAAAATAAAGCTAAAAAAATTAGCATACAAATATCCAGCTCACCACAGTAAATTAAACGATAACCTTAAAAGATAAAGGGAAAAAAAAGCCATCTGCAAAAATCATAAACCTTGCTTTAAATGAGAACGCAAGTGAAATTCTAGAGCGCTAGCATAATCTTTTTTCCAATCGTCGCGAGACAAGCTAATAGATAAAATTATCTACCAGACACAGTTCGACTATCAGCGCATCTCCTTAATAGCTTAACCTTGCATCAAGAAAATATGAGTCGAAAAAGGGAGCAAATGAGATAATCAGAACTTTCTTCGAAGCCTTACTACTAACGTTCAACTCGTTCTGCGTAGTTTTCGGATTCTCTTCGTCAATAATTATCAGCACTAGGAACTTAATTTCCACATCGCACGCAATAAATCAAAAGCATGTAATCTTGTTTTGGAATTAAATGGCTTCGGTACTAGGTTGGGATGAATAAGAGAGCGCATATGTTAACGTCCACCCAGAAAAGGCGGAACACGAATGACGAGTGGACGCTAATGCTTACAATTTGTCATCGTGGGAAGACAAATCCCTTATGGAATAACATTTATTTCGCCTCGGTGTACGTCAATTTCTACAGATTAACTGTCTTGGAATAACAAAAAGTACAAAGCAAATGAGCGAGTTTTATACATTGGTGACGTTTTGCGAAAGAAAAAATAATTTTACTGCAACATACTCTGAAAGGCCTACGTTACAGTAATGCCATATAAAGAAAAATAAATTTAAGCAAATATCCAATTCTGCCGTAGGTCATTTACAGTATTTTGCATAATATTAGGAACTTTGCGCTTAACATCACGAAAGCGACGTTTAAATAAATGCCAATGTTCATGGTAGAGAAGGCAGGTTTATTTAAATAAAATATACACCGGTATATACCTTATTATATTTTTTTCAATAACAAATACTGTACCGGTACCTATAATAGCAATATTTTTTTGGAGGAGAAATTGCGTTGGATGAGCATTCCCAAACTAAAATTTAAAAAAAATTATGTTCGGAATAATTTATGCAATCATTCCTGAAGTACATATTATGGAACTATTTCTTAAACTAAAAAGAAAAATAATATTAACTAAAAGAAGATAACTATCAAAAACGGAACCTTAAGCGTGTTTCACTTTTACTTAACCTAAATAAAGTACTGTATACTGTGCTGCAGCTAGGTAAAGCAAATAAGAAATGTCAACAAATTTTAAAAAGACCTAAATTATAATAACATTTTACATGTACCGGTACTCTTAAAATAAAACTGAACAACAGCAGATCCACTTTAATGATTATGTTTCTTGACTCTCTTGATTTTCGATTGAATAAACAAACTTGGGCCTATTTTAACTAAGCAATTATTTGAATAAGCAAAATCCAAGTTCCGGAATAATAACATTGACTCCCTGATCAATATAGTCTTCAACTTTGACGTACGCTTTTTAAAAAAATCAATTGAACTAAATTTAACTTAGATTTAATCATCACTATTGGTGTTCTTCAATAAATTAGGTAAACAAAGATGTAAAGATTACTGCAAAATAATATTTCAGTACTATTTTTTTTTTTTTAGAAAAACACAGAATAGTTGAAAACCATGTATTTAAATCATATTATCGAATTAAAATTCTATATGATACAAAAAGGTTTCATTCCCTCGCGCATAATTTATATCACGCAAATCAAACGTAGGCAGAATAGAATAAAATTACTCCAAAGCAAAAAAATTAAAAATCAGAGCACGTCTAGCAAATATTTTAAAACTGCGCTACGTGAACAATGTGATAGTCACGGCTCAATTTGTACAAATCTCAAAGCTCGACAAATAAATTTTCCAGAATCGATTTCGGCAAAAACTTAGGGTGATGTTTCCTCGTAGTACAAAATATGGAAATGGGAGAAAGAAAGGCAAAAAAAAAAAGATATTAGGCCTACCTTTCGTTGCATCCGGGTCCGGGCATATAATGTACCGAGGAAGTTATGTTAAGCAGGTGGTCGGTTGTGCGTAGGATTGTCAACCATTCCAAATCATAACTTAACTCGGGAACTTCGTTCTCTGACAAATCTGGTCCAATATCCAAAACCTGTTCAAATATATAAACCATTAGATTTATAAACAAAAAAAAAATTAAAATGCATATAAATAAAAAATTCAGCAATTATATACGTTTTTGTATCTAGAATTTTCATTTTAATTTTGTAAAGAATTTTTTTATTTGGTTCTAGTAGCTAATTTGCCTCAGTAGATTCTACATCAGGGGTTACATTTTCAAAGTACACTGTAGCCTACATGTACTGTATAATTAAAGCTCGTTTTCGTGAATATTCAGTTCAAATTTATTCCTCTTTCATATACATTACATAACACCCTCACAGTTTAATAACTTCATTATTATATTGAATTTAGTACAGTATACGCAACATGTGCTATAAATTTTTAATACAATTTATATAGATAAACTTAAACTATTTATACGACTGAATGCATTATTTATTTTATAAATTTCTAACATTCACTGTATTGAATAAACCTATTTAAAAAAAAAATCGCATCATGTATTCTGTATACAGTATTAAATTACTTATATTTATATTTCGTTGAGTTTCAATTGAGTGAAAAAAAATCAAATGTGTCTCTAGACATGAAGTAATAATAAATTAATAATGTCTAACTAATTAATTCATGATATTTTTCAAGTTTGAGCTTTATAACACTGTAGCATTACGTATGCTTTTAACCAATAAACAGTAAGCCTATCAATAAACAAACTTTTTATGAGTTTTTTCTCGTTTCCTTAGAGTTTAACTACCGTATTGGTTATTTTGTTTCCAGATACTCCCGCGTCAATATATATTGTATGGTTATAAATCTTAGGCTCGTAAAAAAAATATTTAAGTTTTTAGATTTCTCCTTTAATTCCCGATATCTAAAAAAAAAATAGTAGACAAATTTTTTTTTTATCTCACCTGTAAAAAGATAAATTTTACGATCAAGCAAGAATAGAAAAAAATTAATAGCATTTATATTCGATCGCCCTCGTCGGAGTCGTAAATAGCAAGTTTCTCACTTGTTAAAGCAACCCAGCGACTCTAAAACAAACAATAACACGTAGGCTGGTACCATAAGTCTTGGCGCCATTATTTTCTAATCTCCTACCCATACATCAACAGACAATAATGTTGTGTACTGTACAGTATATCACCAAACACTAAATTGTAAAGAAAGCGATTTGTTAGCATCTAACTCACCTGAAGAAACTGTCTTCTTGGTAAACATTTATCCAAAGCCAAGAATTTCGTCACTTTCACATCTTCGTCATCTTTAAGATCTTTCTGAAAAATTAAAGAAAAATTGTTAATCGATATTAGAATATAGTCCAATGATAAATCTGTGACATAATCATTAAACTCAAAACGTTTTTTTTTTTTTTAAAAAAAACCCACCTACGAATAGAATACTATTTAAAACTCTTTAAATTAAAACAGAAACTACAAAATAATAACGTTAATGGTTAAAAATTACGCGTTGTAATATTACTCCAAAAAAATATACAATTCTGCACTGCAGGAGTGATATTGCGTTTCCAATTCTACAAATAAAATTGATTAAAGTTTATCATTACATGTACTAGTATCCAACTTTCTGGCAAACCCAGAAATTACATATTTTTACATTGTATTTATAACATCTGCAATGCATAAAAATCCTAAGGTATAATATAATATTTTTGAAAAAAAAAATCTATCTATTCTAAAGACTAAAATCAAAAGTATAAAAATATGTCATTGACATCGCGTACCGCAATTAATTATTGGATTATATTACGAATCCAGACATAAAAAAAGGAATAAAAATAGGATCAAAACGATTTCCAGTACAATTACGTTGCTTAATGGTAATGTGAAGTTTCTATATTTTACGGAGATACTCTCAATATTTAAATCTCTTCTTACATATCTATCACTATAAAATTAATGCAAATAAAAAATAAGACCTAAACTTCGAAAACATGTTTTTTAAAGTAAAGAATAAGAAAATAAAATCACCGCTGTATTTACAATTTTCGAGCAAACAAACTCTTGTCTTTTTTACGATTTGCCATTTTCGAGCATGAATTTACGACATAATTTTTTCTTTCTCTTTTAAGAGATAAATAATAAAAAATATACGATAACAATATTTATTCTATAAAACGATATTTTTACTCCGTTGGTGAGTCATAATACTTGATCAACTAAATAACGTCAACTTTTATTAAGTTGCATAACCTAAGGATAAAACAGCGAATTAGTTTCCGCTTCTTTCTATTGTTTTCTTATTCAATACAGTAATTCTAAATTAAGAAAATAAAATATAAAAAAAACTAAAATGTACCGGTATTGGAAAAAGCAAAACTTAAATCGTTCCCTTTTCCAACTTGTACGGTAGTCTTATATGAAAACAATCGATTTTCTCAATACAATAACTGGAGGTGATGTACATAATAAAATACTAAACAATTTCACTTTTGCGAAAGTCAAACATGTATTTCCTGTGCCCCCAAATCAACAATCTTATTTTATTCGCCGGAAAATATACGAAAATACAAAAAGAAAGAAAGAAAAATAATAAGACAAATATTAGTCGTCAATTAAAAATAATACAATTAAGGGGGGGGGGGGGAATAGCAGTGCCGGTAAACACAATTTTGATTAATGAGAAAAAAATTATTAAAACATTATTTAAATACAGTATTGTATTTCATAATGTTTCTTTGGTGCAAAAGTTGTTAGATAAAAAAAAAGTTATAATCAAAACCTTAAAAAAATCTAAAAAAAAAAAAAATAATGTCGCTATTCCTAATAAATATAACTAATCGCAATATCTCAGCTTATACTAATACTCCTTCTCAATTAAGCACGAATTAGAATGTTACAAAAAAAATTAAAAAAAACTTTTAGCTTTAAGAATAAAAAAAATGATAATTTATTGATAATTCTAACGATACTTAAAGCCTCGTTTTCTTGTGTACATGTAGGCCTACTGATTGCAAATTATCCTTTAAATACTTTCAAGAATTAATCTGCCAATCGATATAATCCGCGAAAATAGACTTGTCGGGTATTGTTCCCGAGTAAATAGATCACTCAAATTGATTGCGCACGTGTAGTCTACTCTTAAAAAGTTTTTAAAAAAAACCTATCTAAAGAAGTAAAATCGAAACTCTAGTCGCGAGTTTGGCAATTGGTCTGGCATCCATTAAACTTGACATTTACCGTACCATGCCAGGCGAGTTGGAGTACCTGATGCTCGAAATATAGATTGAAACAGACCTGCAAAGCAACGAATAAAGTCGATTTTTTTTTGTACGGGAGCAAAAATCTAAGATATTAAAGATGTAAACCGATAGAAAAGTAGTAAACGCGCCATATTTTTTTCCCACTCGTATATGGATGGCATCGGTGAACGAAATAAGTGAAAGTAACAATGCTTGGCAGGCGTGTCGCTTGTAATTTAACTGGCTCATCTCGCAGAAAATGTTGCAAAAGTATCTGAGAAAATAACAGAAGAAGAAGAACAAAAAAAAAAGATTTTCTTTTTGCAAATGTGCGTGTTCACCTCACTCGTTGCAGAAATGGGAGTCCCACAGCAATCTACACAACGCTAGAGAAAATTGAGACAGTGAAAAAAAATATGAGTAGGCCTATATAAAACAAAGAGCAGAATGTGGTTCATGTGTACAAAAGAATGGAGCAAGCGAATAATCTATCCATATTTATATCAGTTCTGCGTGCAGACGGGGAAACTCAAGAAATAGAATGGAAAGAAAGAAGTAATAATAAATAGGAATGAATACTCTGTACAATAAATACGAAACGCAAAGTCCTCCCACCGAATACGGTTTGGGAGAATCTTTTACAAGTCACAATCCTACGGGGAACTTTAAGGCGTGGAGACAAGTTATTTCACTGCTCTCGAAATTGCGATGCCATCCGACGATTTGAAACGAGCGGGAAAATAAAGCAAAACAAAGCAATTCTTAAGATTCGACAATGCTTAAGAATGACACTCTTTCCCCCCCCCCCCCCCCCCCCCCAACTGTAACTCCCAAAATCTTTCTTTATCACTGTCTGAAAGTTTATAAATTTCTTCACTGCTATTCGAAATGTCAAGCGGAAAAATAAAGTAAAACAAAACAATTCTTAATATTCGGCAACGCTAAGAATGACTCAACTTTTTTTTCAGCTACATCTACTGTCTACAATATCTTTTCTTTATCACTGTCTGAAAGTTTAGAAATTTCTCCGCGGAAGCTCCAATGTCGGGGCGAGAAAAGCAATAGGAAGAGTGATGCAAAATGTTAATGACATTCGAATAAATCTTTAACGAACTGTCAAAAAATCGTTTCTTTAGGCGAGTGTCGATAGCGCTAGCTTTTACAGCTCACTCACTTCCTTTTCGTCCCACCTCCCACCCACCGATTTCGTAGCAAACAGCTGACATTTCCCTATTCAATTATTTACTATTGTCAACACAATCACTCAGACACATCTTTTTCCCTTCGCTTCAAACAGCGTCAATCGAGAATACCAAAGAACAGTCATAATTTTATTATGTCTGATAAATTTGACAAAAGGGAGCAAAAAAAATGAATTTATAATTAAGCATCAATTAAATTACGCGCGAAGAACAGCACAAAAAAATTATAAAAGTAAACCTTGCCATCTTAATGAAATAAAAATCGAACGCATGCACTAATGACGTGCGTCACGATTTCGTTTTAATCAACGTTTTGGTAGTAATATTGAATTTTTAAATTAATATAACAGTCTGTGTGTCACATCTTTTTTTAAAGGTAGAGTGATTATATTGGTTTTTATTAGTAGGCTACAAAAGAGTGAATTTCTGAAAAATCAGTGATAGTACGTTTTATAATACATGTACTGTAGAAGCGTTGTGTAGTTCCATTTTTTTAAATTTAAGTTTAAATTTTTTTTAAAAAATTCATTTTCATAAGCTTAATTGTGTAAATTAGAATTTTAAATACCGGTACTGGTAATAGAAATTATTGCGAATACTGATTTAACATCGGAATAACCATATACCGGTAATAATAATTATTTATTCTTATACTGTAGTTTTCAAGTTTAAAAAAAAATATCAACTATGCTAACCAAATTCCAACTGATATTTAGATTATTTTATATAAGCTTACTGTATTTTCAAAAGCTTTTTCTGTTTCACTTTATTGAAAGAGAAAACTGTAATGCTTTTTAAGATAGGCTCAATTAACTATTTCCGCCTTCGCGTATAATTTCAAGATAATTAAGCGCAAATATAAACTTTTTATTGTTCAAGAAAACTCGTAAAAGTAAGATCTTGCTAGTCAAGATTAAGTTTGCGATTTTAATTTCATTTTTTTATCTACCCCATCCTAACTAAGATTGCTAGGACAGAGATCAAAACAATGTGCAGGTAATGGAAATAAAAAAAAATCTTCAAAGAAATTTAAAATTTTCGTTATTTAGTTTAACATCCATACCGGTACTTAAAATGTTTTCGCATACTGGTACCGATTCCGTATTATACACGTATTACACGTATAGTCATAATACAGTCTAATTATGAATGCAATCTAAATAAAAGCGGTTTTTTAATATTTAAAATACCAGTAAGCCTACATTATTTTGATCTCTCGTCTTTGGTTAGGATGGGACAGCTCAATCATAATAATTATACCGAATCAATAATAATTATGGTATTAAAATGAAAACAAAATAATAAACTCATAAATTAATTTTAAAGTAAAATTTACTCTGTAAACGATCTACATTTTTATTTTGCCAACTTTTCTAATTATGCCAGGCTCATTACATTTAGAAGGTACTTTAAAAATCATTTCGTTGTTTACTGGTAAACAAAAAAACCCGAGAAAAATAATATTGTTAAACCAAAAGGAAAACTAAGTGATAAATCACAAATTAAAGTTGAGACGCAAGGTTAGCAAATTCGATTACGCCTAGGTTCATTCTTAAAGCTAAGTAAAGTCATTCGCGACTGTCACTGAGAGAGCGTTTTCATTAAACACCTAGCTACTAATAAAAATGCTCTCTTGTTCGCATCGACCCTTGCCTTAAAGGTGCTGTTCAAAACAGTTTAAGCCTCATCTATTTACAAGTCACGAACACTTTAGTCTTGCATGTATTACAAAAGATTTGCAAACAACAACAAAAAAACTCGAAAAAAAGTCTCGTTGTTCATTGGGTTCATACGCATTAACACTATAAAGGACCTCAATTCACCTAGACCTAAGTAAATTATCCTAAAAAGAATAGTGATAAAGACCTTTTTTACATCTGCATTATATTATTAAGCAGA